>VYXC01008162.1:1579630-1783587 GCA_013397175.1 Platysteira castanea
GTACTCAACAGGAAATGAACTGCCAGTGCCATTTAAAGTTATCCAATCAGCTTTTGTATCTCTTCTCTTCTTCTTGCTTGGTTTATCTGTTCTCTTCCTGTTCAACTGCTTACTTTCATCTGGTTAGCAAGGGCTGAGCTGCTGCTGGTTCAAGAGGATTGACAGATGAGGGGAATGATATGGGTGCAGTATAAATAATCTCTGTCTGTGTGCGGTTTTGTGCAGAAGGCGGATGGAACATGTAACACAAACTTCAAAACGACAAAGACACAAGAGCAAGTTCTACAGGTTTTTGTGGAATTCATTGAGGGCAACACAACTATTCTGGTGAGTCTGAGCTCTTCAGGTGCACTGATCTTGGACCAATGCACTTGCTTCAGGGCCGTGCTTTCTTTGGTACATGAAATATGAATTAGACTACCAAGGAAGTAAGTGGTTTTGACTTCCAGTTGCTCTCAGGAGATGGGGTGGATATGGGGACTTGGCTTGTGAGAAGTTGACTGAGACCAGTTATGTCAGCTCTTGCCATCAGTTGACTCCAAATGCCTCATGCTATCAACATGTCATTCAAACTAACTAACTTATGGCTTGCCATCAGCTTCAACCATGGGTGTTGGATGCATTAGATGGGTGCTATCTACGCAAGGATTGTGTTGGCAGGAAAACTTGTGATTTGGGAATTCAGTCTGGAGGGGATAAAATCAGAACGTGGAGGCAGGAAGTGAGATTGGTGACTAGCTGTGCTCCCATGTGTGAAACTCATCTCAAAGAGGAATTCCTGTGTGCTAATTCATGGGTAGCACAGCAGGCATGTGGTAAATGGCATAACAC
Source organism: Platysteira castanea (assembly GCA_013397175.1). Lineage (NCBI taxonomy): Eukaryota > Metazoa > Chordata > Aves > Passeriformes > Platysteira > Platysteira castanea. The sequence continues at coordinate 1,580,462 of VYXC01008162.1, forward strand.
ATCCTCTCTTTGTCTTTGGGACTTCAAAGGATGCTGTAATGTTTTGCTGCAGTGTGGAAGCCATTATGAAGGTGGATTAACCCTTCAGGAGGAGTATGCTTGGTAGCTCAGGGCAGCATTAAAAATCTGCACTAGAGCTTTATACATTAGGCCTTGATTCTTTTTATCCCCCTGTGCCCCCACCACGGTTGGAGCTCTTTCTTTTTCTGACACAATTTATTTCTTTTTGCTTTGGGGAACTGGAAGATTTTTAATTCCTTGAAACTTTTTATTAAAAAGAAAAAAAAATGGTTGCAGAAAGCCTCATGACATCCAAATGAAGACAGATAAATATGCTTGGTGTAACACATGCAGCAGATGAACTCCAGTCTGTTAATTCACTGTGAAAGCTTGAAATGTATTTTCCGATTGACTCTCAAATGATGAACCTATTGTTTTGAGGGACCTCTAGCCTAAAATGAATATGATCTCTTCATTATTTAGAGTCTTGTAAACAGATTATCTTTATTCAGTTTTCAGTGAAATGTTTATGGGTTGGTTTGGGTTTTTTTTCTCTTCTTCCTTCAGAAAAAATACCTCAAGCGTCTGCAGGAAATTAATGTCATTCTTGAATCCTCAGACTTCTTCAAGCGACATGAGGTGAGCAGTGTAAAGCTGTGGAGGTGCTTTGCTTCTTTGTTTGGTCATTCACGTGTACTTCGGAGCAGCCTGCTGTATGAGTAGAAAGGGGTTCGTAGAAGAAAGCTAATGCATGTCAGCAACACGGATACCACAAGCCTCTGTCACAATGATGCAGAAGATTAAACTAGTTGAGGAATAATGAATCCTCCTATCTTTATGACATCCCAGCACTTACAGCTCTGGGTCACTGCATGGAATAGTTTATTAGTACCAATTTCCTATAGTTTCTCTAATCTTGATGTGCTCCAGTGGGAATATTTACAGGGGAATGGTAACATGGAAGCTTACATTTGGTACAGTAGCAGTACAGTAGTATTCAATTGTAGTTTGACAATGAAGGCTGTATTAGGTATAATGGATTTATGTTGAAATACCATTTAATTCTGCTGTGTATGTTCTCTGTGTGCTTTGCTGTGAGGTAGGCGTTAGCATTGTAACTTCTCCTTGTTAACAGCTCAAGATTTTGAGATTAGACATTTTATTTTACCTTGTTGATGTTCTCTTATCGGTAGAGATATTTTTGTTAATCATGGGTCATGATCTGTCTTTGAAAGGAGTTACTGACCTTTGCTGAATTGCTCAAATTGAGACCTGATGCTAAGTAAGATGAAGAATTGCTTTTCTTCCTGTTTTCTACTGAGTCCCATTTCTTATCTACACGCTCATTTATACCTTACTGATTTATATGGTTATGCAAATGGGGCATGTAAATCATTAATGTGTAAGTGCAGCCCAAAAGTCTATTGGGTCACAGGTGAGCTGAGGAGATCATCTTCTTAGCAGGAAGTGTTAAGTGATGGGGGAGGGCTGAAGATGTATTTTTAACCGCATTGTCTCAATCTGTGTTCCAGGTCGTAGGAAGTTCACTACTTTTTGTACATGATGGCAGCGGGAATGCCAATGTGTGGCTGATCGATTTTGGAAAGACTACCCTTCTTCCTGATGGGCAGACACTGGATCACAGGATCCCCTGGCAAGAAGGCAACAGGGAGGATGGGTACTTGTTGGGATTGGACAATTTGATTGGCATCTTGGAAAGCATCACTGAAAGATGAGTTGAGAAAGGCACAAAACTTGCAGGGCTTCTCTGTAACTTTCTGCTTTACTGAAGTAGAAGGAAACTCAGTTAGAAGGAAACCTTTAACTCCAAACTCCTGAGGTCGTCAGTGCAGAGGGAGCTGCATCCAGAACCCAGCAGTCAGTGATCAAAGTTACTTTGCATCAGCCCTCTGTGAACCTAAATAACACTCCAGAATGGTCTGTGTTGCACCAGACGAACTTGAGACTGGTCCTCAGAGATTGAAGACCTCCATACTCGGGAATCACACCAGCACGAGTCTGTGTGATACACCAGAATGATTCTGATTTCTGGCAAAATGGGACTCCAGAATACTTCTTAGTGAACCAGGGCAAATGCTTGGGAACTCAGGGCAGGAAAAACAAATTTTCAGGGAACTGCATAGTTTTGAAACCAGACTGGTTTTTTTCCTCTCTACTTCCAAGTCCTCTTGCTCCTGTGTACACTATAGCTTGGACCAACAACTTCTGCTGCATTATGTTACAGTGTGAACAAGGTGCAAATGGGTGATAATCACAAGAGACTGGGAGCAAAAAGAGACAGCAGTTTGTAGTGGCTTGATGTGACTAACTGCTGTTGGCCATTCCTCCTCTTCCCTACCCTAGCCTTGCTTCTATCCAAGAACAGCCTTGGCTTTTTCTGTAGCCACTCAGGAGATTACAAATACTCTAGGGAGAGAATAGCAACCTATTGTCTCCAAAAACCTTTGACTTTCCGACTGGATGGGCTGTTGGAAATGTTACTAACTTGGAGAGTTTGGCCTCTTGCAGCTGAACTGCAGCTCTGAAAATCACTAAATGATCTTTCACAAACAGGTCAGGGAACTAAGTTTTTTTTCCAAGGCTTGTTTATTTTTAAAGATAAAACCCCTATACACATGCACACACTAGAAGTCAGCAACCAGTGTGATCTCTTAAGATCATGGTTTGACTGTCTCCTAATGCATGTGACTTCTTGGCCATGTTCCTGTTCTCAAATATGATGCTGCCACTTAAGCGTATAAACTGGCACAGCAATCAGGAAGGTCATGTTTCTGCATTCACAGCGTTATACAACGATGAGATAATTCCCAGGCATCCTTCCTCCAAAGTATCAGCTGTTAACTCCAGGCAGTTTAGATGAAGGAATGTCAATTTATTACATCTTCTAGTCTCCATCTGGAATCACAGGGTGATCTGTGCTTCATTCTTTTGCTGTGGTCCAGGCACAGCCACAGAAAATTCAGTTTTTAGGTTAAAATCAAGTAAGATTGAATTATTTTCTTGCAGTGGCTTCACATACCTTCTCCAGTGGTTGCCTCTAGTCACTGGAACAGTTTTTTAAATACTGGCAGTATCAGTACTATCATTAGTCACATGTTCACTCCCATTCCGAGTTTTAGCATCAATAACATCGTGATGCAGTTTTCACAATGCACATAAGACTTACATCACCAGTTGATGGTTAAACCCTTTCAACATCTAAAGGTAGTAATGCATGTTGATCAGAAAGTCGTGTCTTTTGCTGGTGTCCTGTGCTCAGGAGAGATTCTGAGAACTTTAGATATATGCAGGTGACTTCATATTTGGGAAACTGCTGTTTCAGTAATAATTGTTATCGTGAGCAAAAAAAAAACTAAAGAGTCCAGATCTGGAATGAAATCTGTAATATTTGTAATTAGAGAGCCTAAAATAATTTCTAAAAGGAATTACTTTGGGTAACACACTATTGTACTAAAAGATCAGTCAGATTTAATTAATTTTTTTATCACCTCTAAACAAAGCAGGACTGTTGAAAATTGAAGCTCAGTTGTGATGTAAAAGTTAGATGACATAGAATAGATATCCTGTTGGAAGTAATGACGTGGGAATATTTCATCTTAAACCAGAAGTTGTCTGGTAATTAGTTTTGCAGTTCACTGCAAATTCAGATGACTTCTGTGGCCTCCCAGAGTCTCTCTGTTTTATATTTATGATAGTATGTTAATGAATTTTTCACTTGAAGTTTCAGAGTGTTTACATTGGGTTATTTTGAAGTGACAGCACAGATTATATCATTCCAGATACCTCCTAACTTTTGAACTGTTATGAGATGACAAATGAATCCATAGTGAATTCCATTCAGTTAAAAAAAAAAAGTATTTCTCCTTTTCTGCAGACAACAGGTAAGCCACTGGATAGCAGTGCCTAAAGAGAATAACAGTGCTTAAGGACAATAGCAAGTAAATAGGTCTCATAGGCAGGACTTTAGTGACATTCCCTTTTCTATGAGACTGCAATTTCAAGCTGTCCTACCATAATTAAAAAGAATTATAAAAGTAAGAATTAAGATTGTTAAGATAGAATTCATTTAGTGGTTTGCCTACCTAATCTTCAGAGTAAAATTTCTTTCTTCTGTTACCACATATGTGAAGCTTTTGCACCAATGTAATCTGTTTTCTGGAGGGGAGATCTGAACAGTAGAGGTCAGTGCTCAAATGTCAGTTGAGATTTTAAGACAAACTTTTAGAATGACTGTCCAGTTCTAAAGGAGAACTGGCAGCAATGTGTACTAGTAGCTTCAAAAAAATCAACTCCTGGTAGCACCTGGATAGTTTGCAGTACATGGGCATGGGGGAAAACTTTGAGAAGGTCTGTTCCACTGCAGTAGCTGGAAAGGTCAAGGAAAAAGGAAAATCTCTGCTATAGCAGATACTGATCTGGAAACTCTTTCTAGATGATGTATAGTTCTGGCAAGTTGGTTTTGAAATGGCTCTTTGTCTTGCTAGGGGATTAGAAAGGAAGAAATCACAATCATCTGTTGCTGTTATGGGAAAGAAGAGAAGGAGGCAGCTCTTCATAGCAAACTGCAAGTGTAGGACTTCACCTGAGCAGTGGAGCTCTAAGGAGCTGAGGCTGTGAGCTCAGGAGCAAACTGCCCCAGGGCAAGTTTTAGATTCCTTGTTTCTCATCGGATGGGACAGGTGCCCAGAGCACCTGTCTGTGGACATGCACTTGCTAGTGTGCGGAAGCAGCATGGCCTTCTTTCACTATGGGGTAAGTTGTCTTGAATAAGCTTATATTTACCAGAGGGTCAACATGATGCATGTGCACAGGCATGTAACACAGGAGGGGCTGATGCTTGGTAACCAAGGAGTTTGTTCACATGCAAGTCCAGAATGTTGTTCATTAATGCATCTGCAGAAATAGTGCTCACTCTGGAGACACTGAGCACGTATGATTCCACAGTAGGATCAGAGATGCTGGGCTAGAGGCACTGTGGTGCTGAACAGGTGACCTCGGGCTTAGGCTCCAAGGTCTTAAACTCACTAGTTAGATGCAGCAGGGCTGTAGCTGCAGCATTCGTGTGTGACTTGAGAAGTAGGACTAGGACTTCTCTCCCTCAACTTCATTATTGACTTGTTTTTTTGGCCTTGGACAACTATCCTAGGCATTGTTTTGTTCCAATTTTACAGATGGGAATAGACCTACTTACCTCGCAGGAATGGTGTGAGGCTGTCCTTCATTATTGCCTGCAAGATGCTGCGAGATTCTTTGGAGGAAGGTGCAATATAGAAAGCAATGCACAGAGATAGATTGGATAAGTTTAAAAATTATGGGTGTTGAGGCCCCACAGGGATAAAAATTTGGCTGAAATTTAACTAAAGTCATAAAAAATTAAATCCCTCTAAATTTTGTACAGGGAAGAAATTCACTTTACATCTGATCCAGTTCCTGTTAAAGGGAAAGATTTCACTGGGAGTTGGACCAAACCCTTACGTATCTCAGAGGGCTTTTGCTACTTTTTTATTGCTGTTGTTATTATTTGTTATTCTTAAGGTACTGAGATCAAATGGCCTGTATCATCTACATGCATCCGTTCTGAACACTACAATGCAATGCTGACATTGACTGTATTGGATGAGTGTTTGTTATTCTGAAGTGTGTATGCTACTAAATAAATGAGACTGAAGGGAAAAAGACATCTGCTGTGATTTGGTCATGTGAGAATAATATCTTTTCTTCAAGAGTTTCCTCAGGGAAGGGAGAAAAACAATGTGTTTCTTTTGCTTTTAGTCTTTAGCATCTGGTACTTCCTAAAGCAAAACCAGTTCTAAGAATCTAAAAGCCAAATGGTGGAGCTTGGTTCCAAAACCTATTGTATATGTTACCTTTAGAACCTGATTCACACAAAGCTTCTTAGCTTCCTTCAAGGTAAGCTTTGTCTTTGAAATCTCAGTGAATAGCCTACAGCACATAAAAAAAAGTGCATCAAGAGGCACTTGTCAGACTCAGAGCACTTAACTGTTCATCTGGGCAGTTTTGTGTGGACATGGGGAAGAAGCATTCAGCATTCTAGTACTGGCAGCACTTCTCAGCAAGAGAGAGTGTATTCTTATCTGTGTGCAAAGAGTACTTAGAACAGAGGGAAACAAATAACCACCATTAGTGTCTCTTTATTTTGTGTTGCAAATATAGAAGTATACACTTGTCTAGCTTTAAATTGCGTAGAAGCAGGCGTGTCATCTACTTATGTACAGTAGTCACCCAGAAAGGTAAGTTGGCAGAAGTGCTGCCATGGTCAGAGGTAATGAAAAATCAAAAGCTATTCACATAAATGGAAAAGTCATGTGATGTGAAGATGTTAGGCATGGTATCAGTAAGGTCTCTGCGTGGGATTGAGAAGGGTGGACAGCCAGGAGGGGAGAGCACAGCCATGCCTACAGGAGGAACCGCCTCGCACAGCTCAATGGTCTAAGGAAGTGTGGTCCCTGGCTGACACAGCTGTGGAGGTGCAAATACAGTGGGGGAAACAGTATTCCCAGCAGCAGCATTTTCTTCTCTTTTCAGGAAGGTGGGGGAGTGTTTTGGAGGTGGAATAAGTTACACTTGCAAACTATTTTATCAGCCTTGGAAAGCTTTCTTAGTGCACACCAGCCCATGGGCAAATTAGCTGAGAACTTAGCTCAGGAAAAGGGTTGATATGAGGGGGGACACCTTAAATCTGTGCAACTAAAAAATCTGTTTGTTTAAAGGAAAAAATGAAGATGCAAAGCATTTATGTTGAGGAGAGAAAGGATAACAAAGCAATCAGAAGCAGGAATATCAACAAATGTGAAAAGAAAGCAGAGAAAGACAAATTGAAATTTCCGTTATTGTTTCATCTTCTGTTAAACACCCCTTCTTTAAAATATAAGTACGAGGTTGTATGAAGCAACATAAAGTACTAATGCTAAACACAGTCAGAAAATAACTGTATACACAGAATTACAAAATCAATGTGGTAATGTCAAAAAACAGACACCTATCAGGAAAAGCAATTTATGACCCTATAAATGGCTGGTTATGCAGTAGGGAAGTGTTGAAACACTTTTCACGTGGATTATAGGACCAAATTAATCCCAGATCTCCAGCTCATGTCATTCCTCTAGGAAGCAAAATTGGGTTTTGGCTTCCAGTTGACAAAGTAATCTAACTTTGACACTACAGGTTTAACTCATTGGTTATGCACTAAAAATGTCTCCTTAAAAAGCAGTTTCAAGCAAGTTATATTTTGCAATGGTAGCAATTGAGCACTATGAAACCTCTGATTGTACAAACTGTAAGTTTCAGTCTCAGAATTGAAGGACTGAAGGTTGTAGTGTGTATCACTGCAATTGTTATTTTTTTCTTTTGAGATAAAATGGTTTGGACAGCATGTAGCATTCAGCATCACAACAGGAGCAATATTAACATTATTTCCTCCAGGATATTAATTAAAAATTCATTATCTGTGAGAGTTTTTAAACAGCATCTAAAAAAAGACTATTACAGGTCAAAGATTCATGGCAATATGCTTACAGAAGATCATTCCATTTGAAAGAGCTAAGAGCTTGTACAAAATTGAGGTTGCTAAGGCAGAGTCTTTTAAAATTCCCAGCTCTTTCTTTTAGTGCCCGGTTTGGTACCTGCAGCTCCATGTCTTATCTTGTTAGAAGAGACTGCATCTAGCTCAGTACAGCCGTGAGCTAAATGCTGTTGTAAACCATCAGAGTCTGTCTCGGAAATAAATAATCAATACATGCTTACCCTACTCTTACAGTTGCTCTTCAGCACCCCACTCTTGATCACTCTTACGGATAAGATGGAGTTTTGTTCTGTCTCAGAGCAGCTTTATCTGTGTGCTTTGTGTAAATGAGTACCTTGATGCAGTTATTCAGTAAAGACAGGTATTAGTCCAACGTGCTGGACTTGCACTTTGTACAGTGAAGGCATAGCTGCAGCCAAGACGGCCCAGGGCACTGGTAATAGAACTGTGCTCTCCTCTCACTTCACTTTTCAGTGGCTTCCCTGGTTTTATCACTACTGGCCTTTCTAAATGTGTGAATGATGGTGAGGCAAGTGCTACACAGGGGGAAAGCAGTGGTAGCTCAAGCTGGGTAACTATCTGGACAGTAGGGATCCTTCTGCTTCTCACTGGACTCTTGGGGTATTGTATAGTCATTTCCACGTTAAAAATATGAAGAACTGTCTTGTGTCTGCTACTTCATTAAAAGTCTCTGGAAAGAGAAGGTGGTGTAGTTAACTTCTTATGGCTTCTGAACAAGCCACTATTTCACTCCTCTTGCCACCAGTTTCCAGCCCCTGCTAATGGCTAAGGAGAATTGAAAGCAGATTCATAAAGGGTCTGCAAAAGCATGGCCATGGCCACCACTGCTCTGCTCAGGACGGACAAGGGCTGAAGAGCGAGCTGGCATCACGTCCACTGCGGCTGACCCCGGATCACTGCACTCTGCTGTGGCCTTATCTCACATTCAGGGAGGAAGGGGCCAAATTGCTGGCACCAAGTCACAACTGCTGGAAAGTTTGATAGGTGACCTTTGGGGGGAAAAACTACTAATACATGAACCATAAGAGTAATACAATCTGAAAGGTAAGGATAAACTGATGAAATTCCAATTAGCTTAAAGTAAATGCATTTATTTTTTATTAGCATGTTCCAGAGGTGGCCAGTCTGAAATATGACCAAAAATGTTAGCTTTTGCAAGAGGAAAGAATGAGAAAGTTTCCTGCTAAATGGGCTTTTCTGCCTCATCCAACTGAGCTATAGCAACTTGTGGATGTAAGACAGGACAGACAATGAGCTAAATGTGAGAGAAGCTGGAGAGCTAAAGCAAAGGTGAAACACGAAGAAGGGCATGAGTCAAGGTCATCCATCTCCCTTGGTAACTAAACCCCTCAGTCCCCACCCTACTACTGAAATTTGCCCCACACAGAGGGACCCCTCTCTGACCATCTGTCTTTTTACAACACAATGGATTTGGAATTATTTCCACACCATATAGGTCTTTGCTGAAAGGTGGCCATCATCGCCCTTTGTGTCTGGAAATCACAGAAGGGCTGGTGTAAAAAGGGACCTCCAAAAATCATCTAGTCCAACCTCCCTGCTAAAGCAGGTTCACCTACAACGGGTTGCACAGGATCATGTCTGGGTGGATTTTGGGTGTCTCTGGAGAAGGAGACTCCACAGCCTCTCTGGGCTACCTGTTTCAGTGCTCTGTCACCCTCAAAGTAAACAAGTTTCTTTTCTCATACTCCAGTGCAATGTCCTGTGTTTCAGTTTTTGCCTGTTACCCCTTGTCCTGTTTCTGGGTTCCACTGAAATGAGTCTGCTCCCGTCCTGCTCTTAAGATACTTGTGTGCTCTGAAATGACATTGTAAAAAACTGTCTGTTCTAAAGTCAAAGGTCTAAAACTATAGAAAGTGTGGAACTGATATCAGGTCAGACCAACAAAGCATAAACCTGTGCTGAAGATGCCTTTCACTGAGGATGGATTCAGACTCTTCTCTCTGTGCTTTTCCTTACCACAGCTCAGTCATGGCTGATGTAAAGGACAGGAAGTCTGTGTGGTCAAAGCAAATCCTCGCCTGCTGGCCCACACCTTCAGACTGTACATGCAGCTGCTCACTAAGCATAAAGCAGCTACCAGAGAACCTCTTGCCCCAGAAAGGAACCAGAGAAGTCTAAAACTGGCATCTCAGTACACAACTTGAGTACACACAAAGACAGCATGTAATTTGCCACTGTAGGTTGATAGTGTGACATGCAGAAGTAGTACAAAGACAGAATGCTTCCAAGACTGTCCAGACTCCATCCAAACTATTTGCCTTTTCAGTCTCCTTATTTTGCAGCTTTAATCCATAAACATCCATTTATATCCTAAACAACTGGAGAAAGCCTTAGAAATGAGCTGTCTTGGAAACAAACAACTACCTTTACCAGCAAGTCTGTGCACTTGCAAGGCAAGGAACAATTACGACCTGCTCAGCTGTGTGAAGCCAAGTCATGGTTTTAGCTTACTCAAATGGTTGAGCTATTCTACCTTCCTGTATAAAGAACACCCAAAGTGGGGTTTACATTAGATTTCCCTTCACTATTCCTCTCCTTTGCATTACTTTCTACCTTGGAGTATTAAAACCAGCACTCCAAATGCTAGACAGTTACCCAAGAACCTCATCTTAGTGCTTACCAACATAGCACAGGGAATTAATGTTGAATATCAAAGTACTTACAAAAATGAAGTTCATCTTAAGTAAAGTCCATTAAAAGATAAAGACAGTCCATTTCTCGTCATGCCATGCAGCTCACCCTTCCTTGAAAAACCACCTGCCCCTTCTATGCCAGGAGCGGTGAGGAAAGCAACACCAGGAGGCAAGCAGCACATTTCCTTCACTATTCAAAGGAATACTATCAGCTCCACCAGCTACTGCTTTTTTAACGGTAAATGTTTTCCTCTTCATTGCTTGTTTACAAAGCACATGCTCAGAGGAGCCTGATTTTTTTTTTCCTTCTTCCTATCCTTCCAATTTGAGCAATAGCTTCCACAAGGTCTACTAATAAAACAGATGCAAATGTGGCTGCTATTTTTTTTACTTCCCTTATAGTGCATAAGCATTAGTAATTCATCAGAACTGTAAAAAGCTCTGGGGAATGTAGCAGCCTTTGCAAGTTGGTTGCTGCTTGCAACCAACAGCACACATTTTTGGATTCTTGGTTCAGAAAGAAGCACTACCTGTGTTGGTCATTATTTCCATCCAAATGCTGCAGCTGGATGGTAGGTCCATTTCTTTTCACCTGAGCAGACTGAGAAGGAGTTCTTTCCTTATGAACTATATTCTGAATCAGACAAGCAGTGTCATTGTTCTCCACTTCTAAGCTGGTTCAGTGGAACACATTTGAAGGACAGAGATAGAAATGCAAGTGTCTTTTACCATCTGGGGATCCAGTAGGTAGACAGAGGAAGCAGAACATTCCTGATGTGGAAACTTCACCCATCTGAAGGAACTAAAGTGGAGGAAGTAAGTGAAACAGGAAGCAGTCCTTTCAGACACACACATTCCCTGATCTTTGGAAGAACCATTTCTACTATACTGGAGTAACACTCAGGTCATCAGACAAAGACAGACCAGAGTCCCTCTCTCTTGATGTTTTCTCTGTTTTACAAAAAGGTTTTTCATCTCTGTGCAGACTGGAGCTCCTTAGCACAGCTGCTCTGACCTCTGCTAAGGCTGATGGCTGGTGCTCAGCACTATAGCACAGGTCATCATAAGCATAATTTACATTGCCACAAGGGAAAGTCTGGAGTTTCACCAGTTCAATCCCACTGATATCCAGGTGAGGGCAGGTACTTCGGTTTGGAGATGCCGGAGATGCCCGAGAGCTAGGAGAACTGCAATTCCCGTCAAAGCCTGAATCTTCCCGCTCTGGATTTGCTTTGAGCTTGGAGCTGGGGCTGAAGTGACAGATATTCTCCAGCACCCATGATCCATAGGTTGGGTTCCAAAGATTTTTTGTTTTGTTTTTAAGTCTGTGGGCAGATGGATTGCTGAGCTCCAACTTCTGGTTTGAGGTCTGCTGGAACCACGACCCACTGTTGAAATCACTGAGGCATGGCAGGCTGGGCCCTCGGGCAGTCCGGTTGCTCAGGTTCTCCACCAGTAGCTCTTGTGGACATTGTACAAGTTTGTGCCCAGCATGGTGGGATTCCAGTGTCTTAGGTGTTGTCTGAGGTGTGAGAGAAGGGCTTACCAGCAGTGGCACTATCCCACTGGAAATGTTTGGGCGCATGACCGTACTCCCTTCATCCTCTGGTGTGGGGCTACACTCCATGGGCAGCTCAGTGTTGATCACATCAGGGTCCTGAAAAAGAGAGACAAGAATCTGTTACACCGTCAGGGAGACTGTCACAGGTTTGGGCAATACTCCTGCACATCATACAAGGTGCTATGTTCCATCTGGATATCACATGCTGTTGGGATTCACATGCGTCCTTTGAGAAGAGGCTGTGCTTCACTGAAATCAGTGACTAAGCTGGGGGCCTGTAGTATAAAATTTCTCTCTTGAGAGGTTGGATCCAGACCCGTAGCTATTAAATGTTACTGGATGGTGAACTCACTGTGCCATTTCATTCCCGCTCTCCACTCCATAACTATTCAGCTGCGGCTTTTGAGCAACATTAGGCAAGGTCAGAATATGGACCTGAAAGAGATCTAAGTACTTTTCCATCACAAAGTGAAGGACATTTTGCTATTGAATAAGCTGAAAGCTAAAAGCATTCATTTGCACAGGAACAGTGTATGCTCATTTTGGGTGGAAGATGAGAGAGTGAGGATGGACACCAGAAAAGGGCCAACAGCACCACCACACCAGTAAAGTAATTATATCAGTCTGTCAGGGCCCTTCACTTGCTTTAGGGACTACAGCTAATATCTTTGGATAGTTGGCATTCCATGAATTATCATCCACCTGGATACCAAAGACCACTACCTGTGTGCAGTACTTGATCCTTTCCAGGATGGTAGAGAAGTTTGGCCGATACTCTGGGCTATGCTGCCAGCACTGTGTCATGATCCGGTACCTTAAAGTAAGTAAAAAAATAAAAATTGATCAAGAAAGATTATTTTGTACAAAGTGTTTCAGTATGAAGTGATCAGGGGTCCAAGGAACCACACTTGGTGCATGGCCCAAAGGAGGAGTGCAAAAGTGGATATGTAATTTCTATATCCCTGGATCCTGTCTGATTAGGGAACCATTACTTAAAGCAAATCCTGTAGTGCTCTAAGCTGTATACAAGAGGCAGTAGTTCAAGAGACCTCTAGCAATACCCACCTAACATGGAGGGCAATCACTGTTCCCTGACTGGAGGTGTCTGTCTACCTGTTTGACACCTACTACACCTTGGTTTGTGAGGGAAAGGAAATACTTACACTGGTCCTGGACAATTCTTTGGTGGATCCATTCTTCCTCCACTGGTGACAAATTCCAGCACCTCCTGATTGGTTTTGCAAGGGTAGGGCATGTAGCCTAGAGAGAAAATCTCCCAAAGCAGCACTCCAAAGGACCTGTGCCAGAAACCAGCCAACAATACCAATCAGGTTTCATTTGCGCTCCACAAACCTAGCTTGCAGCTGTGTGGGCAACACCACAGCAATGACCTTTCAAAGCTGCAGTTCAACCACAGTAATGTGCAATTAGTGTGATTATGAGTCAATGTTTACAAAAAAAAGACACCCCAATCAATCAAAACCTTTGCCCAAGCTCCAAAACAAGTTTTGCAGAGGTTTCAAAATATTTAACAGCTCTGAAGGTGTTCTTTCTGCAGCAGTCACTATTATTAGAGCAGGAAATGCCAGAGCGCCCTTGGCTGTGTATGGTCTAACTGAAAAGAACTGTTAGATCTGGCATGGACGTTTCGTGCCTTACTTGGGAAAACTTGAGATGTTTGTGTTGAGGAATACATTTGGTGCCGGTAACTTGGCTGCAGGTTGAGCTCTGGGTGGCAGAAGCCTGAGGCAAGAGGCTGTGACTTGGCACCTACCCTCTGCAAAACAAAGGGGATGAGGACCTGTGGCACTGCCAGGTGATGGGACACTTAGAGACACAGCAGGAGCCAATGACTCCAGACTGTGGCAAGCTTAGACTGTGAGGGTATAAAAGCCCAGGGCTTCCTTTGTTTGGGGTCCCTCCTCAGAGGAATGAGCTCAAGTTGTTATCTTGTTGTTGCATCTTGATTAAATTATTTTAAGGATCCCGACCTCTGAGCCCCTGCTATGGGAAACCTGGAGCCAAGCTGGTAAGGAAACCTGATCTGACTGTGAGTATGGGGGTGTAGCTGTGAAAGGGCCTCTACCCAGCTCAGGTGGTACAAGTGTGACTGCCAGAGTGGCTCCTGGATGGTCAGACAGGGACCTTCAGTTGTTTCCTTAACATTTGAATCAGTGTTTCCAGAACAAGGTGCTCAAGTATAAAATCAAGGAAAAGACATCCAGTGAGACTGAAAGGCAGCAGCATTTCTGATACGGTTGTGCTTTTTTACATCCACAGGTCAGATAGTCAGTGCCAGTAGAAATTATGTATGACTTAGACACAAGGAAGTCAAGAGAGTTCTGCCAGGACATCAGCAGGGTCAGAATTTTCAGAGTCACTTTTTGCTACAAAGGTCAAAGTAATTCCCAGTATATGCATGTTACTTAAAATAGCCCATTACAGGAACTGTAGCACTTTCCTTCAAAATATTTAGTGCTGGCTGCTCACAGTTAGGTCCTGATAAGCAATCCCTTGTCTTCCGGCATCACTAACAACTTCAGGAAACTGGGTCAGTGTGGCGTTTGAGGGAATGTCTCAGTACAGCATATTGAAGGATCTACTGTACAGAGAAAGAGGCATTCTTAAGCAACTGGAAAGCTTCCATTCCCCAGCACCTGTGCATGAATGTGCTACTGTTGAGGGGGTGCTTATTTTAAAGAAAGCTCAAGTTGCATGAGAAATCAATACATAAATATTGTTTCCTCAGCAACCAGCAAGGACTTCTGATTAAAGCTGCTGTCATTTTATATGCAGCAAGAAAAAATACACAAAAGAGTAATCATGGGTAGTACAGAGAGAGTAATTTACAAGGCATATAAGCAGACCCTGTCACTGATGGAAACTGGAAGATTCTGAAGGCTGAGGGAATTATTTGATGATATTTGTGTGGATTTTTAACTGAGACTTTTTGAGAATCTAATCTGCTTTTGCTTTTCAATTCTTGATTGGCTTCATATGATACTCTACATTTATGAATAGAAAATTTTTATTGCCTCTATTTACATTAGACTTCTTAATTCTTATTTGGGATTCTTTAGCCACACTTCTACTGAATGCAGTGGGAAGACTTCTCGTATTTTTCTGGGAAATTCTGACATTTTTTGAGGTTCCTGATGAGCAAACTTTTTTTTTTTGAGCAGTACATTTCTTGATGCTTTTCAGTGAGTAGCAGAAGTGATTAAAAGACATTTGTTACCAGGTGTCAGTCTTGGAGGTGAAAATGCCCTCTAGAAAAGCTTCTGGTGGCATCCACTTGACAGGAAGCATGGCTCTTCCTCCCTTGCGGTAGTAACTTGCTCTGGGAAAGACAAAATGCAGAGAGAACGTCACACAGCCTGAAAGGGCTTCGATACAGGAAAGATCTTATCACCACAGTTACAGCAGCTGAGGATTGCGTGTAACACTGGGGGCCAAGTGAGAAAAAGGAGAAGTCATCAATGCCAATAGTGCATTGAAGCAGGATTTTATATCCCCTTTGCAACAGGGATGGACACTGAGGATGTTCTTATGGACAGCTACAGACATCAGACTTGCTAGTGCTTTGCACAGGGTGCTGATGCAGCAAGTCTGCTTGACATCATAAAGTGAAAATTATTGTTGTTGGGGTTTTTAAATTTTCATTTCAATTTTAGATTATTTATGATGAAGTAGCTAATAAATTTGCCTATGCTTGGTTTAGTGTCCACAAGTGTTTGTAGCTTCCTGGGACCACAGTTGAAGTGGATTGGTTCATAAGCACAGATGTGTTAATTTACAGTCTGTTAACAGAAGTTAGTTAACTGGTCATCAAATTCAGACACCTAATGGATGGTTCCACTATTTCACATATCATAAGACAGTTCAAACTGATCAAAATCATACAGATTACTGTGTTACTCACAGAACTGAAATTGACCTTCACTTACCTGTAAATATCCCTGGCCATTCCAAAGTCACCAATTTTGGCTATTCGTCCTGCTCCAGTACAGGTCAAAAGGCAGTTCCTTGCAGCTATATCTCTTGAAAAAAAATTAGGGAATTAGTTCTAATTCTAAATTCTTAAGTAGTTAAAGGAATAAAGAAAAAGTATTAGACCCAGTTTTGCAAGTCTTAGTTGAGTAATCTTTACACAAATGAGAATTGCCCAGTTAAAAACATAATTCCAGCTACATTCTCATTTTTATTAACCACAGTTCTTAAACTGCATTTGAGTTATATCTTCTACCCAGCATTTGCCAAGTTTCCCCATTCACACCATTTTTCACAAAGGCAGAAAACAGCATCAGTGTCAGAAGAGGAACAGATCCAACCTCTTTTGTTTCAACCACATTATGACAGATTTCTTTCTTGTTCTATTTTTTTAAAAGAGGGGCATCTCAACAGTGTCCCCATCCGTTACAGATGTGATGTTGTTGGATAGTATTAGTAAACTGCTTGAAAAGTTATGTAGAACCAGATTTGGTAATCTGTTGCTTTGTTACTTCTGGATATCTTCCTTGGAATAAAGCAAAGCTCCACATGGAAGCAGCTGTTTGCTGGGTGCCAGTTTAGCTTGTGAGAAATGGAAGTGATGTCTTTGTGGCCAAGGCTAAGAGATTTCTGTTCATTTTAAACATGCATTCTGAAAAGAAACTCATTAAAATCACAGCGCTGTGGAGGTCCTATTGACTGCCAAGAAAAATAAGCTCCTTGAACAACTCACATGTTTCTTTGCATTGCCAACCTTGAAAAATCTCAGAGAATTTGGAAGTCAGGTTCAATATTCTCTTCCATTTTCAGCTATAACTCCTAGATGACAATTCCTGCCCTGTAGAGACATCTCTACAACCCCACTACACTACCTTTTACCCCTAGGATTCCTAATACCTGTAATGAAAACTTTCTTAATTTTCCAACCCACTCTAAGTAATGCTGACATCACTCTCAAATACTAATACAAAACCTGAGAGAAATTCCTTGTGTTCAGATTTACTGAATTTTTGGCTAAGACAAAATGAATCCATTCCCAGGTTGCTTATATTAGAGATCTAACAGTGCAAAGATTGACAGAGAGTTTTTTTTTTAAGTGATACCCTGCTGTTACTATTACAGTAAGCATTCTTAAAAAATAATGCTGTAGTGATTAACTCAGAAGTTTCCAATTAGAATACTGATCCTCTCATGTAGTTATTAAGAGATCCAAGAGCCAAAACTTGTTGCACATTCTTACTGCTTTTTTCTAATGACAGAAAACTCTAACCCCTTTCCACTGGAACTTCCTTATTGTTGCAATATAAGGGAGTCTGAAAACTGTTTCAGATGTTCTAATCATAAAGCCATATAACATATTACCATATCTCAGCCTCATGGCTTTTTGCTCCAACTGCAGCTTGCCATTGTTCCCCAGGGTTTCTGCAGCCCCTGCACACCGCTGCCCATCTCTGTGCTGTGCAGCCCCACATGTAGGTACACGTGCTGTGCCTGCGGGGGACTCAGCTGCTGCTTGCACATCTCCAGGCTGCACCTTGGCTCAGTAGGAGCCTGTGTGACCCTCTCGTGTGCAAGGGCTCTCCTGTCCTTTACACGCTAGGGCTGAACACAGCATTACTTTATAGTAAGGAATCCAGCTGCCCACTATGCCTGGGAACATTATGAGCTGAAACAATTCTTAATCAAAAATGAAGAACTTCCATACCCAAATGGGAGTTTTAAAAGGATAACTATAACCTTTATCTCTTCTATAATATTTTGTTTTTATTTGAAGCATGCTATATCAACATTTTTTTGTTGAAAAAATGAGACAAAAGGAGTTTAAAAGACAAATATGAGCTTCCCAAGACCATGCAGCATTTCAGCCACTGAGCTGGGAAAGAAGCCTGAGATGTTTTTTTATCTCCTGTTTTCCCTGCTCTACCCTTCTCTAGTCTTTGGCTCAAATATTATGGACTCTCCTGTGCTGGTGGAATAGGGAAAACAGTTAAGCCAAGACAGGGAGATGAGAAAATAAATACCTTATTGTCTTATCAGCCAACACAGAGTGACACTACCATCTAGTGGACTACAGGGCTAATCTCAACTGTCTTTACGTTGCGGGCACCCGAGAATTAATACTTAAACCCTCTCATTTGGAACGGAACATTCCTCTCCCTTCAGGAGTGCAAAGAACAGTGCAGAGCCTAACTCCTTACAAAAAACAGGGAGATCCACCTGGCCTGTATTGTTAGAGGAAATAATCTGTCTCCCACGTGGAGATTAGTCCTGTCTAATCCACTGCAAATATAGTGTATGAGCCTCATGCACCTTGAGACACATCAGAAAAGACTGTTTCTCCTACCTGTGGATGAAATGATTCTCTTCCAGATATTTGCAGCCGCAGGCAATATCCCTAGCTATGTTCAGCAGGTCCTGCATTGTTAGCGTGGATGGTTGATTCTGGAAAAGGACAGGAAATGGTAAGGGAAGGATAGTGGAGTAGAAGAATGTAATTCGGGCAGGGGGTAATCAGAGAGGGACAGAAGAAAGGAAAGGGAGAGACATACCTACAGGATGGGGGAAAGGTTAAATGAGTCAGGAGCAAAGAGGAACATAAAGCAGATCAAAGCAAAGAGTTAGAAAATGAGTGAACTCTTATTTAATCCCTGAAACTTTCAGGAGATTTCATCTCTCTTGCACATGAGTGCAAGCTGGCAAGAGATTTATGACCTGGTGTGAACAGCCTGTTAAAGGAGGTGGGAGAGAACTATTCCCTACTGTGTTATGTGAAATCAAAAGACAAGCAGGTTTAAAAGATGAGACGGAAGAGGAAAAAAAATCACCCACTTTTAAAGAGTGAGTCAATAGATTGTCAATAGAAGTTAGTGCATGAACGAGAGAGAGAGAGAAAAGATGCACAAGTGCACATCTTTACACCAACATCAGCATCCATCAGCTTATCTATCCTGGTAGAAGAACAGCGATTACCCTCAGGAGCAGTATGCAAAAAAGGGATGCTTTACCACAGGACTCCAGGACTGGTACTAACCCTTCACTATCTGCACTTCCCTAAGAACAATAAATAAGACTTCTTCCGGAAGCTCTGCTTATTTTCACCCCCTTACGTAATTCCCCATAGGGAAATTTTCTCAGTTTTTCTCTAGGAACTTATTTATTGCTCTCAGGAAGGGTGAGGAGAAATTACTACACTGCTAATCAAAGCCCGAGATATATAAATAAATTAGGCTCAGCTCTTCAACTAGTATAAATTTGTACCTCTCCATATGGTGCCAATGCACACCTGCTGAAGACTTAGTGCTACAAATTCTGATTATAATTTTAGCTCCTTACGTGCCATCTCAGTATACTGAAAACAAAGCAGGTATTGAGGAAAGAAAGCCCATTAATTTGTAGTCTAGTTGACAGAGAAGTCTGCAATGGCAGGACAGGATTTTACTCTTTCCTCCTCAGTTACTAATAAACCAGAGTTTCTGGCCCCGCTTTCATTTTATCTCACTGACACCTGCTTGCATCAAGCAGACAGACAGACACAGGCATCTGGAAGTCTGTGGCAGCTTGGACACATGCACAGCCTGGCTTGGTTTCAGTGCCTTTATCCAATTCATAAAACATAAAAGCAGTCATACTAAAATCAACCACAAGCCTAGTAGGGAAGTTCTCTCACCATCCTGGGTCGGTTCTGCCGAAGAAAGCTCTTCATGTCTCCTCCAGCCATGAGTTCCAGCAGAATGAAGCGAGGCAGGGTCTGTAGGCTGACACCAATGCACTGCACGATATTTTGGTGATTGAACTTGCTGAAAGCCAAGGTCACAGCACATGGAAGAGAAACACAGCATTAGTACCTAACCAAGATCCTTCACACTCTCATTGTGCCTTGAGATTTTACAGTCTGGATTGAAGCAAATCCTGATGCGGTTACCAAAAAAACTTCAGCCATATCACAATGCCTCTCTGGTTATGACAGCCCCAGGAACAGGGTTATGCCTGGCTTTGCCCATGAAAAGCCTTCAACAGAAGGTTGAAGCTAAAATGAAAGCAGAGCCTTCTGTCTGTGAAGACAGATTTTAATGGACACTCTGACTGAAGGACGAGAGTGACATGAGAGGGATAAGAAAGTTAAGCATGCAAATTTCATTGGCATTTGTGATACAAAGTCCTGACTGGTAGGGATTTTAATTCAGCATTGGATATTATAAACATAGTGCTGTCTAGCTGGGGGGCTCAGTTCAGTGTTTAGTCTGCCAGAGGGACTCAGCTAAAACCCACTGCAGCAGCTGCCTTTGTGCTTTTTACAAAAGGAAGCTGAGGTGGTCACGAAGCACAGTAAGACTCAGTCATTAGACAGCAGCGTCTTCCCTTAGATAATGATTACCTAGATAATAAAGGAACTAAAAATAGAAAGGAAGTTGGGGAAGAGAAAGAGTCACGTGCTACTAAGTGAATCAAGGCACTCCTTAATTGACTAAAATTGCCCTTTAAAAAAACATACATCAGTGTTATCTCCTGTTCAGCTACCAAAGTTCTTGCAGACTGTAGGGAGTGGCACTACGTCATGAGATTCATGCTTTAATAGCAGAAAACCAGCATCTAAGTATGAGCTGGGCCAGAGAATGAGAAGAGGAACTTCACATTGCGCAAATTCAGAATGGATAAATTTTGAATACTTACAATCAACCCCGACTATGCTACCATTTTAAGTCACCCTTGACCCTACTACTGTTCTAAGGTTATGGATTTCTGTTAATGAAGTAAATTCCAAGACCGGAATACTTAAAGTACAGGTGGTAGTAGAAGTGGCTGTCTGTTATCTTTTCCAGGAAGGTTTTATAGATCTTATAATTCACTGTCAGAAGGTCATGTAGATGGGACCTTATAAAGGTTCTCTCAAGCTTGCAAGGACATCAGATCAAATGCAGAACACGTTTGTACAAAAATGTTTTACCTTCCTACTCCTCTGAACATGACCAGCAGAACCAATCAACAGAATTCTTTGTTAAATTGTTGTATTGGTTTTTGGGTGGGATAATTTTCCCCACAGTAGCTCATTTGGTGCTGTATTTCGTATTTGTGATCAAAACAGTGTTGATAACACATTGATATTTTAGCTACTGCTGAGCTGTGCTTACACAGCATTAAGGTTTTTCACACACACACTCCTCCCCCTCAGTGAGAAGGCTGCAGGGACAAGAGGTTGTGAGAGGACACAGCCAGGACAGCTGTCTGCAACAGGCCAAAGGGACATCCCGTACTGTATGGTGTCATGCTCAGCAATAACAGCTGGGGAAAGAAGGAGAAGGAGGAGGAGGCAAAAGGGTCGTTCAGAGTTTGGCATTTGTCTTCCCAAGTAGCTGCTGTGCATGATGGAGTTCTGTTTTCCTGGGATGGTTCAACACATGCCTGCTCATGGGAAGTAGGGAATGAATTCTTTAATGCTGCTTGGCTTGCTCACACAGATTTTGCTTTACCTATTAAACTCAGCCATGTTTTTATCTCAGCCACGAGCCTTCTTGTCCTGATTCTCTTCTCTGTCTCACTGCTGTGGGCAGCCAAGTTGCCTACTGGCATTAAAGCACCAGAGACGGGCAACAAAAGAACCTCAGTTATCTTGTTTGAGATAAACAAAGGGGGGAAACCAGTAACTTAAATGCTACTAAAATGCCATCTGGTGAAAAATAAGACTGTATTTCTTTTCTGAACACCAGCAATGAGATAAATGATTCTATGATTACCTGCATTACTCTTTTCCCCCTGCCCACCATCAGTAAAAATCCCCTTAAACTATACCTGATAATCAATGCTTCCATCAGGAAATCCATCTCATCCTGCTCAGAGCAGACTTCTGGCAGGGTCTGTTGAGAGGTAAAGGCAGTGAGGGCCATTCCACCAAAGAATTGAGAATATTTGCATGACCACCAGATAAAAAAAGGGAAATAAAGAGGGGGAAAAAGTGCATATAACATGTAAATCACCTCAGGAACCTATGAGCAGGGGCTCATCCTTTCAGTGCCCAGTTTATTGCATGTGACCCATCTGCTAGTTAAAGTAACAACAGGAAACCACTGACTTACCTGAAGATTTTTTTTTATGTGAATTGAACTCTGGACACTTCTGGATCAAAATCAGCTTCAGATACACATCAAGAAAAATATTAGGTAGGGACTTACAGACCTAGAAAGCTCTTTAAAATGACAGTTGTTATTTATTCTCCCTTTTCTTTGTGTCCACATCGCAGCACATGCTTGCATGTCGTATGACACATACTGGCTTTAAACACTTGTGTCACGTGCCCCTATAGTTTCCTATCCCTCCAGCAGATTTGGACAGCATCTTCTGCTGATACAGATGAACTGGATTACCACAAATGAACAACAGGCTGATCTCCTGTTTGCCACTATGCTCTGGTGCTTCTTCCAGTCTGGATAGTGGAACTGAGTTGGGCAGTTCCAACTGCTAACTAATGTCCTGGGTTTTCTTCCACATTTGTACAGTGGAACAGGGAAATTCATTACATGAAAGACAGGATGAATAACAGCAGAACTACTTGTTATTAATGAAGGCTATGTTCTTGAGCTGAACTCATGAAAGTAGATTTGGTTCTCTGAGTAACAAGCTTATAAAATAATAGAAGCAGACTATGAGCTTCCTTAACTTCAGGGCTGAGTAACTGACAAATCCTGAGGCAATGGCAGTAATTTCAGAAAAAAATAGCCTGTCATCTCTTGCCATTAATGATAGGGAAATTAATGTGATATCACAATATATATTTACAACAACATCTTTAACACTGTGCAATATCAAGAGACTACCTGAAAATTTCACATAGAGTGGAAAACCACTACTCTTGGTATAAAGGGAAGTAACTGAGAAACAACACAAATTTTTAAATGCATCATGTGAAAAACTTAGGAGAAAGCACTCAAATCAAAGCTGATAGTGCCTGGATGCAGCAATGTGTGCAAGCCTGCATCACACCTATGCCTATGACATTATGCATGTGATCAACGTGAATTTCCAGCTGGAACAGTGATAAGATAACATGGCTCTTATGAGTAATTATTGCTGTATAAAAAAATTGTGGGTACTGACCTTGATAGCCACTCGTAGAGGGTTGGGATCCCCTGCAATGCCTACCACGGTTCCCTCATAAACCTCACCAAATGCACCATGTCCTAGTGCCCTGCAAGAAAAGAAGAGAAGGAAGAGATGTTTTATGTCCTTGGATCCAGTGTTGGCAAGCTCTGCTCTTCATCCAGTCCAAGACAAATCAACAACAGAGTTTTGTTTTCATCTCAAAACTTCTGAAAACAACTTATCAGTATTTTCTGTCACTACCACTAAAATAGCAAGGTTGGATCCTTGATACTTCTGAACAAAAAATGGGCCTGCTCAGTCGTAGGGCCTATCACCAAGTATGGCAACAGCAAGACAAGAGAAAAATGTTAAACAACAGAATAAAAGTGGCTGCAGACTGATATCTTCAGCAGATTGTGTAAGACATAAGAATGATCAGTTTTTCCTTCTGAAGTTTATATAACTTTGATTGGTATCATCTGGATGGTATGGAATTGAAGAGCAATCTAGCATGTATTTCCTTGTGACAGGAAATTTCCTTGTGATAGGAAATGCTGAAACAGACATACTGCTATAGATTTGGAAGAGAGCTACTGCCAGGAGGCAAGTGCAACAAAAACACAATCACAGTAGAGGTGAAATAGCTATGGTTGGCAACATGGAACAGGAGACTCATGATCTTATACTTCAGCTCGAGAACTTTATGGAATCAAATTATCTTAGAGAACGTAGCAAGTATCACATCTATTGTATTTTGGCTGACTTGGACTGGGTGCTTTGCAGTTAGTCAGAGAGGTGGCCCTTGTTTTCTCACCGAAGCAGAGAGATGTTCTTCCGTGGGATCTCCTTCAGCTCGCTCAGAGTGGCAGCCTTCCCTGCAAAGCAGTAGTTGGGGTTGTAATCAGTCATGATGACAGATGTACGGATTTTGCTCAGTTTATATTCTGGGCTCTGCAGTCGTGCTCTGGCTCCTTCCAGCTGCTGCTTCTTGAGGTGATAAACTGCAGTTGGGGAGACAAATAAAAATGCACAAACAAGATCAACAACTGGATAGAAAAGATAATGCTGGCCACACAGAACAGAACAACACCAATTCCATAATAGTAAATGGTCTGGAAATATCTCTAGCTTGCCAGTATCAGCTCTTCTTCACACTCTTTAGTGATTTAGTACTGGATATACAAACAGTCTTATTCCTACAGGCACCTAATCACCTGGGAACAACTTAGGTTTCCTGTGCTGCTTTATACACTGGCTGAGGAAGAGTGCTCCACAAGACATCTTGCTGACATAGAGTCCCAAAAATCAAACCATCTCCCCGAATGAATTATATATTTAATTACAGATTGTGATTGCATCCTGTATTGCAGTGGCTGCTACAGAAACACCTGCTAAGAAGGCTTTCCTAGCTTTTTTGTTCTGTGGCATATACCAGGGAAGAGCAGTTCTTACCCTTTGGGACTATGCTTGTGCCTAACTGTGGGTGGTGATGTTTTCTTTCACTTCTTTTTCCCTGTTCCTCCAATCCACTTGGGAGAGCACAACACTTTGGCTCCAAGTATTAAAAGCAGTGGTACATGGCCAGGTGGTCTCCTTTTGTCTAATTTAACTGGGAAAAGCCAAGCCAAATGGTGATAAGAGGTAATATATCTTACTGATAGACAGGCTGCCACAAGTGAGGATCATTCCAAGCACCACGATCACAGACACCACAGCTAAGAGGAGGGGGAGAGGCAGCTGTCCCTCTGGTATAGGACCCTGGGGCACTGGAAGAATAAAAATAGAGGTGGATTAATCAGAAAACAACAAGAGTTACTGTAAAGCATCCCTCTGAAGGTTGCTTGTATTTCAGGAAACAGTACAGAGATTATGGTCAGAGCATCCTATAAAAATTACAGCAAATCCCTCTATAGCCCTGAAGGCTGAAAAAGTACCTAAATAATTTTAAAATTATTGTGAAGATAGAAGACTAACTGATAAAACACAGATTTCTTATCCATTCTTCAGTTTTCTATAAATGGGTAACATCACTACTCGTAAGTTGAAAATCTCTACAGTCTTGATGTTTTGGAGCTCCAAGAGGCTGTGAGAGGAAATAACTGTGAGTACAAGGCATCAGCTGACAGGCACAGTGGGAAACTGCTGTGGAAGGAAGTAATTTGTGGCTTAAATAACTCAGCAGTAGGTGGTACGTTATCCTGGAGAGGTATTTATGCTTAAATATCTGATACACTGAGCCCATTCAGGAAATTCACACCATGTCTCTTTACAGATATTTTACCTCCTGCCTAATCTGAATGTGAATGTTGGAGATGGTGGCAGAGATGCAGCTCAGCAGGTGAGCAAAGGTCACAAGGAGCTCTCAGTCTTATGTTTGACTGACATTTCTCACAACACCTTGTCCACTGGAGCCACTAGCTGTAACTTGGGAATTGAACATCAAAAAAGCCAGAAGGAGAGATGATACAAACCACAGAGATATTACCCAATGAGGCTAAAACCTCTCCACTTACCAGTGCAGGTGACATTGTCGTTGGCCAGCACAGCCCCCATCTCACACTGGCAGACTGGCAGGTTGGTGTCAGGGTCCCGCTTGCAGTTGTCTGAGTGGCAGTGGCTGCAGTTAAGATAGATCTGAACCTCCACCTCACCATGACTCTCCATGGCTGAACAAGGAATCAGACACAACAGGTGGGCTTAGTTCAGTTTTTCCTATCTTGTTCCAGTAAGGTAAAAAAACCAACAAAACAAAACCCAGCAGGTACCTACAACTTCTCTCCTTCTCTGCAGGAGAGCAGATAGTCCAACACAGTGTGGACATGTCAGAAGCCTGATGGGGATCAGTAGGGAAGAAGATATTTGGTTCCTTAAGCAAACAGAGAGGCCTTGAAGTGAATTGACCTGGAAAAGTCGGGGACTGAGGATGTGCAGTTGAACCTGATGACTGGTGTCTCTCCTGGTTTAGAGATTGAGAGAAAAAAGGTCCCAGAGCACTACGGAAATATTTAAAGAAATGACCACAGCTAAAGATCTGACCTGCAGCGTTAAAGAAACTTTATTGAAATGAATAAAAAGCAAAGACAGGAGAAGAGGGAGGAGGAGAGAGGGAGTAGAGAGGAAGAAGGAAAAAGGGGGAAGAAGAGAAATGAGAATGAGAACCATATTGTACCTGCCAAGGGATGCAAGAAGATCTCTCCAATGGGGTTCACAAAAGAGATGCCATCCTGCCCACCAGCTGTGATATCATCAGTATCAGAGGCATGTCCCCCTGGGGAGAGAAGAGTATGGCCAGCTGATCAGTGCTGCATGCTGCAAAAAATGTCATGTCTCTGAAGGGTTGCATTCATTCCCATTATCACCTGGGGTCACTCTACAATCTTCCAGTGATATTGGATTCTATAGTGTCCAACCCTCACTTGACCCAGCCAATATCAAAGTTAGTGAAGAGACCTTATCTAACGTAGGTGTTTCAGTTCAGCAAGGTAAAAATGTATTTGTTTTGAACAGAAAAAAGAAATGGAACATTTTCCATGGGTAACTTGGGAATGGGTGAAGGGGTTTTTCATCACACCTTCCAAATACTAGATCACATAGCAACACTTTTATAACCTGGATTTCCCCAGTTATGGAGAGATGGTGGAGAGTAGGGTGGGTTTTATACTGTTCAGCTTGAAGTATCCGTGCCTCACCTCCTGCAGCAGTGTCCTCTGCACTAAGAGCACTAGCCCTGACCTGCAGATGCTCTGAAAGGCACAAAGTTAGTCATCATGACTATTCCCCAGGAGACTTACCTCTGTACCCTCCACCTCCTCCCCCAGAAGTACAAGCTCCTCCTCCCCCACCAAAACCACCAGAGGTGGTCCACTGGAGCTTGGCTAGTGCCTGGGGACAAGCTTGACCTCCTTCTCCACCTTCCAGAAGCGACTTCCCAGCCTGAGGAAGCAGACTGTCATCTTGCCAGCCACCACCTCCACCTTCAGTCAGAGTGAGAAAAGGAAACAGGAACAAATGAGGGAAGCACAAGCAGAGATGCTTTGTAGAGAGACAGAGATTAGCCCTTATTAATTTCTTAAGCCTAGTTCGAGGTATACCCTTCTTTAAGTTTAAAAGAATATACAGACAAGCAACTTGCTGCCATGGGTAATAAAAAAGAGGAGCTCTAATGCACAGTCTGTGGTATGTTCTGCATAAACCAACATCTCAGCACCAATTTCTTGTGGCGTTAAGAAAATAAGGAGCCTACCACTCCCCTTCAGGATAACTGGTTAGGGCAGTCAACTACATGAGATGCTGAGTTCCCCAGGGAAATAAATTGGATTTCTACATCTCACTTTAGTGGCCTCTCTGTAAGCCTACTACAACAGGAGATGAACAATCACTGGAATTTCTTTTGTCTCTTAGGAATGGATTCCAGGCACAGCCATCACAAGATTATAAATAAGCTTCCATTTCTGGTATAATTACCAGAAAGTATAATTGCTATTGTTAGGGTTTAAGGGGAGTAACAGGAAAAAGTCTTCTCTTCAAAGGCCATTGTTACAGTGTGAAGGAGTGGGCCTCATCCCCCAAACATCATTTTCCCTGGTTCAGTTCACAGAAGAGAGGAGTCCTCCTATGGAATTGCCTCTGCTGGAGCACTTATCATCTGTCATGTGCATTCTCTTTTATCTTGTGACACACCATATAAGAAGACATCCCTTACAGGCTGCCAGTGTATTTCTAAAAACTGCTGCCACAGAAAAATTCCAAAAGATTGAAAAAGAAGCCCTTTACTTCATGCCTACAGGACAATGAGCGTATTCAGCCACCTGATTCAGACCTTGTGCGGTTTTAGTGTCCCACCTGCTGCCCCAGTCCTTCCACTGACTCCAGGTACCACAGTGCTGTTCTCAAATTGCTCCAGGGGTACATCATCCAGGGAGCTGTCCTGAGCCTTCAGGTATGCTTTTCCTCCTCCTCCTGCTGCGATGAGCAAAGGTTCGAAAATCCCATCCTTCTGCTGGAAAACCCCCCATCAAATATCAGAAAAACTTCACATCCCTTGGATATGTGAACTCACATAAACTCATCAAAGATCACGAAAGCACCCCAAAGAAGAGTGGCCCAAGGCCAGGACAATGTTTCTGCTTTTCTCATAGAATCATTACAAAAATATTTTACATCATGTTCCTGAGTACAAAAGTAACTGTTTAACTGAACATCAAGATTTTTTTTAGGACCGCTGCCAGCATTTGAGTGGGATCCTGGTGTAATTCCCACATCTGGGCTGTTAAGGACTGAGGAACCAGTTCAGCTAGCCTACTAACAGTGATAAACATGAACAAGGATATGAAAATAAATAAACAACTAAAAAGACAAAAACCAAAGAAAGACAGAAGGAGGAGGGGGAGAGAGAGGCAGAAGAGGAAGATTCCTTTTTCATAATCTTTTCTTAAAGAACTATTTATCATATGCCATGACTGGCATGAGAGCAGGTTGCTCTGCTGGACGCTGCTCAGGCAGGATGCAAAAAGGAAACACTTACTCTAAAGATGTAGGTTGCTCCTCCTCCACCCCCACCTCCTCCAGCCCATTCCTTCAGGTCCTTTTTTTTTTTGTAATCTTCTTCAATGAGAGATGACTCCCCTAAGCAGATCTTCTGGGTTTCAGGATTGCCCTGAAAGGAGACAAGAGATGGACTCAGATATCACAAAGTCCAACTCTTGTGAGTTGTCTGTGTATTTCAGTATAATAATGTCATCCTGTTTGTCATGCATAGCAGACATATATAAACCAGTACATAGATTATCTGTGTAGAAAGTGGCCTTTTCTAGTAGGACTGACAGCTGAGGGATAGATCTGTCTGTAACTTCTGATTTGCAAACTCACATATGCAAATGAAAATAAAGATGCATACATAAAAAAGAAGTAATAACTCATTATTAATTTCACGTAATTAAGTTTTGCATATTTAGAACTTCTTATAACCAAAAAAATCTACATATTCTGGATTATGGATTAATTCTGAGAACTTTCTTACTGCTGTATTTACTATTTATTTCTCAAGGGGATAAATGCATAAAGCAGACAAAGGTGACCCACATGTAGTTAAGAATAATCTATTGACACATCTTGGAAGAGTAATCTGGAGACCCAGTTTCCTATTCCTGCACCAGTCTTACTGCCTGTGTCCTCTCATTCATGCAGAATCCCAGAATGGGGAAGGTTGGAAGCGACCACTGGAGGTCTTCTAGTCCAACCTCCCTGCTCAAGCAGACTTTGCTGGAGCATGTAACTCAGGATTGTGTCCAGATGGCTTTTGACTATCTCCAGAGAAGGAAACTCTACAATCTCTCTGGGAAACCTGTTCCAGTTCTCAGTCACCCCCACAGCTAAGAAGTTCTTCATCACATTTGGGTGGAATGTGTTCCCGTTACTGCCCATTGCATCTCATCCCAAGACTGAGACTGAGACTGACTGAAAATGCCAGAGGGAGAGCTCTTTCTCAATTCTGTTAGTGATGGTGCATGACCTTTCTTAGTTGGTGGAGCAATTTGTCTGGTTAATTCAAACAGGAGGACAAAAGATGGCAAGGTAGACGAAGACCAGGGAAAAGCAACTGGGGTAAATCTGAGGAGAGAGAATCAAGGTTTGGAGCTGCAGAATTTCTTCAGAGAAAGGAAAACAAATATTAGTCACCCAATACACAGATTCATCATGATTTCCAAAGCCAGAGAAAGCTGGGCTTTGGAAGTGGGAAAAATTAACTGCAACTTTTTCCAGAAGCACCTGCCAAAGGGAGGTAGTTAGTGGTGGGTTATAATTTGCAATTTGGAGAACAAATCATGAAATGCAAGGGATTAATGGACAACTTTTCAGATTATGACCTAAGACTAGAGAGTGCACTCTAGGAAAAGGGAACTGCAGACACACAAATATATGTTTAATTTAGATAGATACGATTCTTGTACTATATAAAGTGAAGAAAAGGTGGGTTTAGAGTTTGTTGCAGCATCTGGGTAAGACCTCATATCCTGTGGGGAAAGTAAACAGTAACTTCAAATACCTACAGGAATAGTATATGCATCCCCAAACACACCAGTCTGTGAGGAAAAAACAACTTTGTTCCCAGGCAAGAGTTAACAGACAGCGTTTCTGGAAAAAGGCAGTATCAAAAGCTGATGCTGAA
The DNA here is from genome assembly GCA_013397175.1 of Platysteira castanea. Taxonomy (NCBI): domain Eukaryota; kingdom Metazoa; phylum Chordata; class Aves; order Passeriformes; genus Platysteira; species Platysteira castanea. Next base: position 1,610,494 of record VYXC01008162.1, read on the forward strand.
TTGAGCCTAAGTGACAAAAGGACTTTCAGATTATTTGGTCTAGCATTAGAGGACACATATATAAGCGTCCATGTAATGAATTTCTATTTCTCATAAGTGGTTTTTTTGTCATTACCAAAACCTAATCCAGGGGCTGCTGGAGTTTTTGGAAAGATTCTCACTGGTTTTGGTAGGCTTTGGATTCAGACTTTAGTCTCTAAGCTTAGAAGATATGTAACATAGTGCAGCCACAACTCTGCTGGATGCTTCCATAAATAATAGTAAATTTTCTGAAAATCCTGGCAGACAGAAAAAACCCTAGGCTGTGGAAAAACAAGAGAGGGAGCACATCACTCGCCTACGAGCTTCCTGCTTAAAATAAGCAGAAGAAAGCTGATGAAGAACTTATTTCAAACACCAGGAGTTTAAAGCAAAGTTTCTGTTGGCTTCATAATTTTTTGTGCATTTTGGGATTGTTTTACTTTTCAGTGTTCTTTATATCTGTATTGAGATTCTTTCTAACTTCTTTTATTGGTTCCTTCCTGTCTCCTGACTGGATTTCATTGCTGGATTCTGGGATTTCTGTCTTTTACCACCAAACCCCAAGCCACCCACTGAATAGTATCTGCAAGGTCTCTGCCCACACGTGTTTGGTGGCCCTCACCCCAGGGCAGGCATCCTCCCCTTGCTGCCCCACTAAGATGTACAGCAGCTCATCTTTCTCCAGGTGGAAGGTGGCTGAGATGAAGACCCCGTGGGACCTCTTATTGTGGTTTTTGGCTCCCTTCCCCCCGGCTGCTCCATAGGCAGAAATCCTGCAAGAAATAGTAAATAATTGAAGAAACAACTCTCACACTTCTCATCCCCAAAGTAAATCTATCTGCAAGGTCTCCCCAGCCTTCACTTCCAAACAGACATTTCTCCAGAGCAGGCTCCCCTGCTGTAGTAGCTTGTGGCTATTCTTTGTCTGAGACCCATGTAGGGAGGTTGCTCAAGACCAACCCTCACCAGGGTATTGGCAACAGAGACTGCAGGAGCAAATAGCATGAGCTGGTATAGCCCACTCTAGAAATCTAAGGCTACAGGACTGAGATGATGGCAGCACTTCTACTTGACTCCATGCACACTCTCACTCCTGTTCTGATCTCTCTTAAGTCACTGCTCACCCTTCCATGCTTCACAGTAGCTCAGACATATATCCTTAGAGCTACCATTCCTATTTCTTCACCGTCCCCTCTACCCACTCAGTACAGATGGTCTCACACTTGCGCTTGTTCAAACTCCACAAACAAAGAGCAGTTAAAGGTGGCTGCCCCTCCAGCACACACCGATCCTCACCTGTATCTGTTTGTGGCTGGCACTCTCCAGACTTGCACTCCCCGGAGTCTGCCCTCCTTCTCCACAGTCACTGACACATTGCTGTTCTTGTAGGCACTGTCACACTGAGCTTGAGTTGGCCCATGGGGACCACTGGCACCGCATGTTGAGAACCACCACAGAACAACAGCTGTGTCCCCTGTGACCAAAACAGCAAGAGTTGAGTCAGATGTGAGCTTCCCTGTATTTCTCAGTACTTTTATTATACCCACTTTGTTCTAGTCATAGCACAACTACTACTTTGTTATGATCATTGTTTGCTTTTCTCTTCTCTCACCTTATTTCCTGCATACTATTTGATAAATCCTGGACTGCAGATAAACTTTATTAATTGGGTGTGAGGGGGGAAAGGAAAAGGGAAGAGGAACTGGACTTCAAAGAAGGGGTTTATCCAAGTGTCTCACAGATAAAATCAAATTCCTCTTCTCAGTGCCAATCTGAAGCAAGAAGTTCAGTTTTCCAGAAGAGAACTAGACCATGTACACAGAAACACAGGTTGAAAATATCTGTCATTACAACTAGTGATCATTTATGAAACACAGTGAAAGTTTTAAGGGACTTGTCTCAAGCTTGGACAAGAAGCCTGTGGAAGCAGAAACAGCCAGGGGACAGTCTCTTGCTACCGTCTGTAGGGACTCTTCTTCCCCAAGCAATTTTTTCCTGGTTCTCATTAAGCATTATTCTTTTGTTTCTACAACAGTGTAGCAGATAACTATGCCATCCATTTCACAGCCATTTTCTAAGACCCAAACATATCCATCTTCTCCACTGAATTAGATGAGGCCTAAGAATAAAAGTTTCCAGTAATGTATCTAAAAACTGTGTGACGCAGTGTGTGCACAAAAGCCAGGGTCAAAAGCAGAACTGTTTAAAGGCTGAATGGTTAAAATAGAGGTAAAAATTACAAACTTTTAGAAGAAAAATTCCAATCTTGTTTAAAGGAAAAGGCAAGCAAAACTATCCCTGGCAGACATCATCCCGCAAACATGCAGATGGATCAATGCAGTACGAGTTTCAGCTACATTACAGCATTCCCTTGAGCTGTCGGGAACAGACAGCAGTACAGATTGTCACATTCCAGGTGGACACAGCCTTCAGGAGCTGGTACAGTCACACACTGGTATTTGTTGGCCGCAAAACAGCCTCAAGAACAACCTCTTCTCATCTCCTCTTTTAGACAGCTCTTCTCACCCACACAGTTCTTATCTGTCCTCCAGAGTGGCAATCTCTACTGCTATCAGTAAATTAGTCCCCAGTGTCCCCCATTCTCTTAGTTTTTCATCCACTTTTTCTCCTCACTTACTTCTCCTCCCTGGATTTTCATCTTTACACCACTATTCTACATCCATTTTATTCAGCTTCATTGCTCAGCACTCTTTCTTTTCTGAACTTTCTGTACAGGTCTACATCTTTTGTTCCTAAGCTGCCTTTTCATGCATTCTGAATCTGAGTCGTGCAGCTTCTGTTTTCACTTAAAGAGATTCTGCTTTTCTTTAAAGAGGACCTGCTATTTAAGGACTGGTGAGCTGGGCTCCAGCTGACTGCTTCCCTATAGCCAGAGGCTCCCTGACACAGTCTACATCTTTGGCACGGATTATATATGGTTGCCTTACTGCTGTAGGGCAGGCAGATCACACAGAGCAGACAGGAAGGGAGCCACCTTTCATAGCCAAGAGACAGGTTTTTTGTGCTGAATCATGTACCTGGGAGGGAGGGCTCTTCCAGGGGGTTCAGAAGATGCTCATCCAGGATACTAATCTCACGTGGGTATTGGCGTTTCCCACCAAAATGATTCAGTTGTCTTCCTGTAATAGTTTGTAGAATAGAGGAAAGAGGTGGGAGGATGGTAGAAATGAGGGACGGAAAATTTAAAGATTACATTAATTAGTTAAGCACAACCATTTAGTTAAAATAAGTAAATATTACCTTGGGTAAAAAAGGTGTTTTGAACAACCATAATTTTGTATTGCTCTTTTGAGCCCATGTCTTGAGTTAGCTACTTGTATCTGTGCTGAAGTCAGTGGGTCTTCACATGAACGCAGACCCAGCATGTTATCCCATGCAGGATAAGCTCCTTGGCCTGCAACTTGCTCTAGCTGTGATTACAAGAGATTTTAGGAAAAATGTAGTGTGGGAGAACAGATACCAGGTATTGATGTTCTGCTGGTCAAACAGGCAGGTGACAATTCTGGACAGTCAAATGACTGCAGGTGTAAAGGAGAGTGGTGACAAAAATCATTGTCTTTGGTTCTGAATGGTGTCATGGCAAGTAAACCAGCTTAACCAACCACTCCCCTCTCGGCAACCAAATCTGAGCACCTGAGACCTCCCTTAGAGAATAAAATACTAAATAAAATTACATGTCTCACTAACATACACAGTTAAGAAACAGAAGCGTAGCCTTGACACAAGCTGTAAATCTTTGGACAAAGCTTTTTGAAAACTACAGAGCAAAACTCTACATTTCTGACCACTGAGATAGGCCTTTGAAAACCAGCCCTTTCTCAGAGAGGAGGAATTTCAAATCAATTGCTGATCCAAAATATCTGAATGCATTGAAAACACCACAACACCAATGCTGCCTTATAACAGGAAAAAGTAATAACTGAACCCTTGCCTCATAATCTGCAAGCATCCTGTTTCAATAGTTAAATTACCACTTTTTAATGCAGATTTTTGATTGGAAAATCTCTGTAAGAAAAAGGACAGGCTTCTTTCCATTTTGTGAGCCCTCAGTTAATTTAATACTGAACATTTTCCACCAGTTGAAAAAAATTACAAATATTTCAATTTGTTCCAGTTGTGGGAATCTAACAGCTGTCTGATGCTCTATTGAAAAGAAACTCACTCAGTTCCAGATGGACAATTATCTCTGCCACAAAGCCACTGCTCTAAATAGCAATAATTAACACCCTCGTTAGCTGTGTCAGAAAGGCCAAATAACTAATTGAAGCATGGAGACCTTGCTGAGCTTTTACTCCTGAGAATATTCCCCCCAGGTCTGACTGAAAGCACATTGATGCATGGAAGTAAAAGAAAGCTTTGTACTGGCACGCTCTGTTCATACTGAGATGGAGAACGTCAATGGATGAAGTTGTCAAGTCAGTGAAAAATGAAATTAACCCAAAACAAAAGAAATTAATCAAATGCAAGTAGGAAAACAGAATGAAAAATACAAATTGCCAGAAAAGATGCTCCCCGAGGCCTGCACTGAATTACAAATCCCAAAGGTCACAACAGTTTCAGATACTTAGTGATGTACAAGCAGTCTGGTTATGTTTGCCAGAGAAAATGAATGTAAATCACTCTCTGAAACAGAGAATCAATCTGTGTGTCTGCATGGATTTTTTTGTGGCATCCCAACTGAGTACCCTAAGGCAGTGCCTTGTTTCCAAACAAACAATCTTTTCTCCTTCTCCAAACCGTCTCAAACCCTTACTCTCCAGAAGAAACTTTCTGTCTCCTCTGTACTAAGGAGCACACGAGCTGCAGCACAGGCTGAGCATGGCCCTGTCCACGTGAGCTGTTAACTCTTTTAAGGCTGGCATTTTCTACAAACATAGTGTAGCCCTGGGACCCAGGGGCTCGTGCTCCAGTCTCTTTTAGTTTCCACTTCCTCTTCTAACAGCCAACATGCTGACTGTAGAGTGAACAGAAGGGAACAAGAATTTTTTACACATTTTACACATTTTAAGGTGTACCTGTATCAGAAAAATGCAAAGAGCACAGACTTCCTTTCTCCAGGTTTTAGCTAATACTGATTTCCCCACTGAAAAGAGACAGAGGGAAGTGTAAGGGAGAAAGACAGGGCATCTTCTGCAGGCAGAGATCTAAAGTAATTCACTCCTACTTCAATGTCTCTGTGACTGTAATGAAAATAGAGACAGAGGTGTGGTGGCTGAGATTAATCTGAGCCTCACAGGATCCTCAAGGTGGGAATGGTCTCCTCAGAGATTCAACCCTGCAGGTTGCAGTGTTCCTGGAAGCCTCTCCAGCTGTCCTGCAGTGGGACAGAGAATGAGAAGGCTGCACCAGCTTCCTCCTTCTCCATCCCTTTGGCTGATCTATAGCGTTTCTAGTCAACACCTTCTTAAATCAGTGAAAGGAGGCAGTAATGAGACTCGAACCGCTCCCCACCATTCACCTCAAGCAAAGAGACTGGCAGGTCAACAGAATCAGACTTTCCTGGGTCAGGGACTCTAAAATCAAGAAATAGAGATAAGCTATACAAAATCTCTCTGCCGTTTATAAGTCTTGCCATTTATACAGCAATCTTCTGGGAAGTTACAAATGATGCACAGACTGAAATGCAATTTCTAGGCCAGGGCAGTAGAGTTTGATAGACCACAGAGCTGTGATCTTAATTGGAACAATACAATGCTGAGAGCACAAAAAGGCAGTAGTAAAGGCAGTGAGAAGGGCAACTATCAGTATTCTATTTGCTGTGCCAGTCCTCATTTTCATATTAAGACACTCAAAATTCAGACCTCTTCCTATGTAAGCACTAGTTCACTGAAACTATGAAGTATCTTTATGCCTGTCTGCCTAGAGTTCTCATAATGAACCAGACAGGTCATCCAGTCTGTGACACTGTCTTACACAAGGTGATTGTATAAGCCAAAATATGGTTCCATCTCACCTTTTTCACAGGGAAAAACATCTGTCAATGCCCCAGAGCTGCCATCCAAAGAATGGTCTGTTTGGGTTTTGTCCTTATTGATGTCTTTTGAGCTGCCCTCACTACTCAGTTGTTCTCTTAAATCTTACTGAACCTTTCCTCTCGATTTTGAGGTATATGGAAAATCTCACCTTCTTTCCCATCCTGCATACACAAACAGTGCTTTCATTCAGCACTGGGTTTTGTAGAGTTGAACTACAAGATTGAAATAGACGGAGAAAATAATATTTACATCCTAACAAGCAGCAAATCCTTCCTTCCTGCCATACATCCTTCCTGCTGCCCTCATGAAAAGAATTCACTGCTTGGATTTAATTGGCTGTGTCTCTGACATCTGAAACCTGTCCTTGCCAGGGAGAAGTAATTTCATTACTGAAAACACAGCAGAGCTGCTGAGTTTCTCTGCAACCTAACCGAATTAAAGTCATGAGAAGACAAATACAAGGGGGTTGCTTTCAGAGGCGAGAAAACGTCAATTTGCGAAGAGGATTCAAGGAACAGTGGCAAGTGCAAGGCTTCCGAGAAATGTGTTTCCTTTGTGATGTCTTTCTGCTGCATGACTCACGCACCTCTATGTTGTGCCTTCAGATGGGGTAAGTGCCAGTTGCTCCTGGACATCAGTGCAATTTATCCCAACTGAAAATAAGGAGTAACTCGAGCAGTCTAATGGACAAGCTCTGATAACATTGCTGCAGGGGTGTTTACAGCCCACCTGCTTGCCAAAGGATGCGTACCTACACCGCACCCAGCAAAATGTCTCTGGGCAAACTGGAGGATCTATCTGCTCCCGTCAGGGCCGTGAACTCCAGCAGCCGCGTGCGCACCAGCGGGCAGAAGCACATCTGGAGTCACTCCCTTCTGTTTCCTCAAGATTTCAAAACAAATGTCCTTCTTTCCACCCCCAAAGAGTTTGGGAGACAGGGCTGTTAAGGAGCTGGAGTGAGAAAAATGAAATAACCATCAAGGAGCAGCTTTTCCTCTTAATTTCAAGTGAAAATGTGAATACTCAGCATTTTACAGAAGAGTAGTTTCAGTGCCCACAGAACAAAGGGACAGAGAACAGGATTCTGAATCAGAAAAGGATGGCAAGGAATAGTGGCTTCCGTTGACGAGCTTTTAACACATCTATTTTGACATAAGCCTTCCCATATGTTGTGTTAGGCTACAGCTAGCCACTGCAGGGACATGCTATTACCCTAAATGCTGACACATTGGGTGTGGTGACACATAGAGTGGCACACGACCACCAATCCACATTTTGTCTGCAACAGAAGTCACCATTCAAGTGTTGCATATCTTCCAGTTCCTTTACAACAGAGCACGTCTTTTCCCCAGGGACAAAAAGAAGGCAGTTTCTAATACTTGCAAGTAGTTCAAGTATCTAAATTCTTTCCCCTTGTCTGCTAAAATCCACTACAACTCTTTCTAACATGTTTCAAAGGATAGCACTGGCTCCATTTTTCTCTGGAATAGTTGTCAGTCTCTTTCACAGTAATGAAGCAAAGGACACCTTATATATATCTGGCAGTGATAGCTGATGTACCTCCTTACAGACCAAAACAAACTTGTTGGAGTAATCTAAATTTTATTGTCAGGGAGTCAATATATTCCTTCATTTTCTTCCTTTTCTCTACTAAAATATGGTGACTTTCCCCATTGCCTTCAACGAATTTGCTTCAGCTATCAATTACCAGGGTGCATAGATCAGCAAGGACTGTGGAAAAACAGTGTGATGTAATCCTTCCATTTAGGGGCTAAGGAATAAGCCTAGTGTTTCTTGCCAAAACACACAGACAGGTCTCAACTATGTGATACAGAATATCCCAGCTTAGAGGAAAAAAAGAGCATTGGGAGACTCTGACACAGAGTAAAATTGCCTCTACTTGCAGTCTTCAGTAGGTCTGAGATAAAATGGCATTGTGCTGAAAAAGCTGACACAAATGATCCATGCACACTCTGTGGGGAGAACGGAACGTCCTGGATCTGTGGGATGCTGATTACATTATCCAGAATTTTTAGGGGATTCTGCAACATTTGTGGCTCACCGTCAGTGAAGCAGTCCAGGCCAAATGTAATGTTGTCGATAGCAATGTCAGCTTGGGAATTCCAGCCCCAGGTTGCCAGGAGTTCCAGTTGAAACCTTTGCAATAAGACAGACGTTTTAGGGAAGACCAACAAAGGAGTAAGGAAGGGGAAAACCAAAACAAACAACCCCCTTAAAAATATAGTGTTCCGTCATTGTGGAAAAAAGATCATCACTATTTACAATTCTTCCTCCAGACCAGTCCAGCTGAGCGGCCAAAAGGGCTTGCTGTAAGTCTTAGATACACATCAACCCCTTGTTCATTCACAACATTCATATAATTTCATATTTCATGGAGAAAAAGAATGAGACCCCTACTTCCCCCGCTATCTGCACATACATACAAGCAATTGTCCCTGACTAATTGTTATCTGCAAACAACCATCCATATTCAGTTACCAGAAACAGTCAGGGAATTAGACTGGGGGAAAAAAATGTCCTTCTTTCCACCCCCAAAGAGATAAAGTAAAAACTGAACAGAATATCCAAATGTCTTGGACCTGATCCTCAGGCAGTGTAACTCAACAAGGTGACATGAGTTTATTTCAGAAGGATAGGACATTTTAAATTTCAGCCATAATTCCTTGAAGAGTTAGCTCTCTGGGCTGTCTCATCTTTTTCCCTGTGACCAGGTGTTGCTTTTCTAGGAGCTCTGTCATGTCCCATGTGCATTGCTACCTTCTGAATTCAAAAGGAAGAAAGAAAATGAGCTGAAGGATCTCCTTGTAATGGATAGGACTGAATCGTTTTTCATTACATTTCAGAAATAACAGATGTCTGATGTCCAGTCCATTTAGAGCATATTAAAAGCGTAGGGACAGGACCTCTTTTGCTGTCTCTGGTAAAGCTCAATGATGATTTATGAGAGATCAAGCACTGACCTGCCTAACACATTAATCATTCAGCCTAGAAACACACTTGTCCCAAATTAGTGGCAATAAAGTGTGTGTGCATTCCACCCACCAACCAAATGTTGGTTTATATCCACAGTTAGTTGCATAGCTGCATGCAAATCTTTAGAGATAAACTGCTTTTACGCCAACTCAAGGATGACCCCTTGTGCTTAAATGAAAGCATCCAGACCTTCAGGATCTGAGCACTCTGGGAGTAAGTGCAGCAAATGCGAATCAGGGGTCTCTTGAATGGCCTTTTAGCTGTGGTGTTAGTGGGGGAATTTGTCATTAGATTCACTTCTGACAGAAACCCTCCTCTTCAATAGCAGGCTTAGAAAGAGTGTTGCATTTTCAAACCTTGTGTATAAGTCCACTGACACGTGACAATAATTCCCCCAGCTGTTTGGTGGAAGAGAGTCAGAGCACCCTGAGCCCAGAACCAGGGCATTTCTAGGACCCACAGGCACAGACACAGCACCACAATTTACCCCTTACTTAAGGCCCTCACATGGCATTATAGCCTTGGTCAGGTCGATCTGCTGCATCTGGTCCGCGGAGACAGAGCAGACGAGGGTCCCTGGCACTGCACTACAGGGTAGGTTTCTGCTCCAGCTGAGTACAAGGGGGACCTTGAGGAATGGCCCCCCCTCCTTCAGTGCATGAGAACTGACATTTCATAACCTCTAGGTCCCCTTCCTCTTAACTTCAGAAAAAGGGGAAGAATTTGCCTTTTGAGCTCAGCGCTGTGTTAGCCAGAGGGGTTTCCAGTGTTCCTGTTCATTGATCTCATTCTGCTGACTCCAACAAATTACATTCTCCAGCTCTCTGATGTCTGGTCTTCTGCCTGTTTGGTTTTCTCCTGATAGCATTTTTTCTCCTTGTGTGTGTGATAGAAGTAACTGAACTTGCCAGCCCACCACCAGAAGCAGTTTTCCAAGTAACTAGATGCCCAGCTGGGAGGCTGATCAGCAAACTGTGTCTTCCTTCTCTCCTAAGAAATAAATTCATTGGATGAAGGTCTTGCTAATCTACCTAAATAGAGCCTTCATGTCCTCCTTGTTGTTTTTGCTAAGGTTTCTCTACTTCTGGCCCCATCAAGCAGTTCATGACCTGCTACGACAACTTCTTGTGTTTCAATCCACGTCTACTCTTCTCCCTCTGTGATCTGTCCTGTTCCTACCCACTTTACTACTGCCTACCATTCCCTTAAGGTACCAGGGGAAAGTATAGCACTTTCCTACCGCAAGAGAAGGACAGGAGTTTCCTGAAGATTTAGGATACAGAAAAACAACACGCCAGCTCAAAATCTGCACTAAAAATTACCCTAAGCACCATTGATAGAGCTTGCATTACTGAGGAAAGCTGACAACACCCACAAATATGCAGAATAGTAATTCACAAAGTTTTATACCAAACTGTAGTAAAACTGTCCAGCAATGTTCATCACACACCTCTGTTTACAATTGTTTTCAACTTCATCAACATTAAAGTGATGTAGGCTGAACTTTTCTATTTTGGGTGGTTTGGTATGACTTTTCTAGCAGTCCAAGCATTTTGTGAGTGTTGAGGATGAGGTAACGCACTGATTTATGATTCTGACCATGCTCAAAAATGCTGGCAACTTTTTAAGCACTCTGTGCTACTAGATATTGGAGGTGGGATCTGAAATTTGTGAGGAAGAGGGTCATGTGGCAGACATGAGCTTTTTTTTCCCATGTGAATTAGAATCAATCAAAATTTTAAGAAAATGTTGTTGAAATTTTTAAATCCCTGACACTCCCATGCCTGGTATTTTTTTAATCCTGCAGTTTTGTCTTCCCTGAATATCTGAAAATCTCAGGCTAAATGGTACTTTCCATGCAGTGCTGTTATGAACTATGTCAGGTCCTGCTTCAGGTACATGAGGTAAGAACTGCCCTTCCAAATTAATGAATAAACATTTTCTTCCCACCCTTAGTTTCTGCTGCTGATTCTGCTGCTGCTGGCCAAATAGAATTAAAAAAAGCAGCCCGAACTGAATCCAGAGTGAACAAGGTGTCATCCTGGAGAGAGGCTGGGATCTCACTGGGAATTTTACAGCAGAGAAGCTTGGACTTGGTGTGCAGGGGGCTTGGGCCCAAGATATACAAATTGAATTAAATGGCCAGTCAAACAGGAATACTGGGAATAAACCTTTACTGTAGGTCTGGGATCACTGAAATGAAAGCACACAAGAGAGAGCTAGGAGGAGAAGGGAAGGGAAGCACAGGGAAGGCATCCAGACCTAATAATAAAAAAACCAAACCGAAACAACACCCGGAGACAGCAGCTGCTGGAAGAGAGATGGAAACAAGAAGCAGGGAGGAGTTCAGCAAGGCAAATTACAACCAGAAGCATGAGACAGATAAAAAGGGTTCCCAAATGGGAGGTTGAAGCAGAAGAAAGAGAGATCAAGTATATGCAAACGAGGAAGAAAGGCACCAAGTGCCCACAGAAGCTGGTAAGACAGGACGGAAGGAGTAAATCAAGGATAGAAGAAGACAAGAGGACTGGAATGGAGCCCATGTCCTGGGAGCACAAAGATCAGGGTTTCCTCCCTTGGGGAAATAGCTGCAGCATCTTCTAGCAAAGTGTGTGTTTGTTCTGTGTCCGTTATAGATCAGTGTAGCAAATGACAACTTATTATTTCTGTCAGGCACCTGGCTAGCACAGGTAGTACAGATTTGTCTTCTAGACTGAACAGCTCCATCCTTACCCACAGTGATTGCCACTGTTATGCTGCTCAGTTTTAAATTTGAAAATGTCATACAAAAAGGTTACATGAAGTAAAACAAGATAGAACTACTTGAAACAGGCTGTCATAATAAACACATGCATGCATGACCTACCTACATCTTTCATTTTGCCTAAGTGCTCAACTTTTTCATACACTGCAATACTTGAATATTTGAATATCAATATTTTTTCATGCCATGCTGGCTAGTGCTCCAAAAAGTGTCTTGCTGTCCATTCCCTTCTGCCACATAAGATCCATTTTTCTTCAGAAATCGGAGGCTTCAGGGAACAAGCGTAATGGACTGTATCAGAGGAGGTAGAAGGTCTTAGATATCTCTGAAGAGCCCCTTGGTCTCTGCTGCAGACAGGTCCACAGTAAAGTACCCAGAGAAAAGAGCTACTCTGCACTAATTCACTAGTCATACTTTACATATGCATAACTAAACAGATGCTAATCCACAGGACTTCAGACTGTGTCAGACAAGAATATTAAATACAGTGTTAGCAGGCAGAACAATCCTACCCTAAAGGAATCGCTCATGGCAAAGTTGTGGATGGTGAACACATGGTAATACTAAGACCAAACGTAATAACGAAATTAAACTAGAAAGAGGGTAGAGCAACATTCTCTCTCTCTCTCGCTGAGTTTTACTGCTGCTTGGGTCTGAATAACTATCACTTCCAGACTCAATTCCTCTCCTTTTACAGAAAGATGCAGAGAGTATTTGGAATCTCCTCACACTCTTTATCCCATGAAGTTATGAGACATTATTTATTATCAATGCAGGGTAGATATATTTCCATTTTTAATATTCACTGTAGAGACTTGGAAGGGTTTTTTGTTTTAAGTTTCATGTGAAACAGGCATTCCTCAGGAATATGCAGAAAAAACCAGACTGGAGAACTTGAAAAAAAAAGTTTTTGTTATGCAAAATAACCAGCTACCAACGCCAGCTACATGGCTTGAGATTGAGTGATGCTACGTGAGGGAGGAGAAATACCTGAATAAAATGAGATTGCATTAAAATTCTCTAGATCTTCAATATTTCACTTAATTTGAAAGCCAATGTCGCACTATATTTCCACATCTAAACCCATGAAAACTTTAGTGCGAGGCTCATTTGGGCAACAGTCTTTTCCCGAAATTATTGCATCACTAATGTGGCAACAAAGGATCCCCAGCTGCATAGGCTGCACTGATATAGATCCTAAACTGGACAGCTGAATTGGCCAACCTGTGAGATTAGCACACATTTGACTCATGTGAGTGTTTTTTACCGTGGGAGTATGAAGTGCAGCCATGCTAATGCAGCTGTTTCCCTACTGGGAGCACTTGGCTGCTGTGAGTACGCTGGTTTGCTCCAATTGCTAAAAGGTTTTTAGTACAAATGCTTGCTGTTCCCAAAACCTAAGTACTATTTGAGGCTGCACAGAAGTGCAGTCACATGGTGTGGGCTTGTGTTGAGCTGAGCTGTGCATGTGCACAAAGATGTGCACTTATGACAGAATACTTCCTGAGCAAGCAGAGTCACTTAAAAATGGCCCTGAAAGAAGGCAGGAATGAAAGTGACACTTCACAGTAAAGATAGTAACAACTTACTAAATCTATAGAGATAACCCTGGCTGCTGACAGTCGAGCTCTTACCGGTTCTGAAGCACTGGCATTGGTAAGGTGATGAGAAACCAGTGATCACTCCAGCTCCCTGCCCTTTCCCACATTGGCAAGGTGATTGGAGCTCCCTTTATCTCTTCCCTGAGAGAGAAGGAGACTGTACCATTGTAGCTACCAAAAACATGCACTGAAAACTGAATCTGTAACAGAGGAAGAAGAGGAAAAGAATAGTAACCTTTGACAAAAGGGAAAGGTAGTCAATTCTCCCCTCCCTGGGAGTTTGAGTCACCAAACCTCTGAGTCAGGGTCAAACTGTTTAATGAAAGAGATCACTAAGCCCCCACTCACTGACTGTATTTGACTCAGCACCATTACTAGCACAGAATTTTCTCAGGGAAGACCCTGACACTCCTGTTGGGCAGCTGTTCTTCAACCAGTGATGACAATATCCACAGCCTCTGACACCATGTGGGTGAAAGGACTGGTTTCCTTGTTACTGCCTTGTCTGAGGGGAAAGTTGTCCTGCCCCAAATACCTTTGAAACAAGGAATCAGACTGTCTCTAGAGGCAGGAAACCTCAGTCCATAAACCTGCTCCGACTCATAGGCACCACCTGCGTTGTAGCACCTCTAAGACAAGAGAAAAACAAAATCACCAGGCCAAAGAATGTTTTGAATTAGGAGTTGTTCCTCTTTCTTTGTAGTAACCACTTCCAGTTCGCCACAGAGCAAGAGGAGGAAACTGCCATTTCTACCCACTGCTTCGAATGCTCAGCTGCCCTTTATGTTCCAGAGAGCTCCAGTACTGGCAGGAAAGGAAGCACACACATGTTCTGCAAAGAACAACCACAGATGTTCCTTGCCCTGCAGTGTGGGATCAAATCCTTGCCAGTGGAGGAGAGAATGGATCCAGATCTCCTGGATCCAACAGCTACTGCTTCTCCTCCCCTGGTTTTGTGAACCTATCTCCAATCACATTTTATTTTGTTGGAACTACCTAGCAAATTTTACCTGGATTTATAAATAAATATAAATGCCAAAGTTACATTTCTGGCACCAGCACTATATATATTTTCCCAGCTCTAATAAGGAGGCATCAAAGCTTTCTCTTTTTCCCCTAGCAAGACTGGACTCCAGCTCAAACTTGCAGCTTAATTTTCCTAAGTGTTATGACTATAATATTATTTTAAATTTTTAATTCCAGTGTCTCAGAGCTGCAAGGCAAGTTATTTGATTTTATCAAGGCCAGGTTGCATTTACCTTTTGAAATTCTTGAAGAATGTGATCAGAAGTTTATTACATTCATCTATTTCTGGAAAATCCAATGCCTCCTAGCTTCACACTCCTGTTCTCAGTGAAACGATCAAGTTTATTAACTTCTGCACAGGTATTGCAGGATTTATTAAGAGAAATCTCAGCAGCAGATACACTGAAAGGCTCAGCAACACAGCCAGACAGCTCCCTTTTCTACAAACCCTGGCTGCCCCATACAATTCAGCTGCTGGGCACCTCTCCAAGGAGTAACTTCACCTAACTGGTACAGTCAGGCTGGGGAGTTTTCCATAATGAGTAGCTGATTTGGGGCTCCTGCTTCACTTACTGGGGGTGCACCTCACATCTCCTTTCTGGTTCTCAACAAGAACCCAGCTAGACAGCATCGGCACTCTTCTGCTTTCCAGTGTTTTGTAGAGTGTGCAGAGGGACAGAAGAACAGGTTAATTGGACAATTAATGCCTACAGCCTGGTGATTTAGTCCACAAAGGTGCTAAGACAGAGTGACACACCTGGTAGTCTTCAGTGGCAAGACTGGCTGGCAAGCTGGCACTGTAAACCTTAGCCACACCACTTGTCTGAGTGCTGTCTGCTCGCAGGTAGAGGAAGTGTCCTGTGAACACAAAAGTGAATCAGAAAAGACAAAATGATCTTTTGGTGTTTTGTGTGATCTCTTGAAATAATTTAACATCATTAATGTTACTGTAGGAAAGTAAGCATACGTAGGTTAAGCATGGCTTGAGAGCAAATCTATTAGTGAGGTCATAGTAAACACTCTGGTAGATTTCAGCAGCACAAAAGTCAACATCTCAAACCCTTTCTTGGAACGCGAGTGCATAAACTTCAGATACCACTCAAGATCTTCCCATGCAAAAGCACACACCAATCTACACTCCTAATTCCTAGACCTAGGCATCAATGACTCTTGCTGAGACAAACACTGGGCTGGAAGAGCTTATTTGCAGTCTTTGTTTCCAGGGAGAGCTTATACAAGCTCAGAAGAGACAAACAGGACACTTGTATGGAAACCTTTGATTTTGGCAGGGAACTGTGAGGCAAGACTCCTAACACTTCTGACTTTCAGCCTGAACAGGTGAGGGTCTGGCCTCCCTCCTTATTTAGCAAGTTGACAGTTCTGCAATTCTGGGAATTTTTGGACACTTTTTTTTATTGTGGTATTTTACGGCACAGAACATGTATGATCACTTGGGATATTCTTATGGGTGATGGTCTTCCAAACCCACTAGTGGAGTCTGTCAAGGGTCTTCAAAAGATTTGTTTTTACAAGCTGCCTAGCTCTGTTGGGCAATTTTTACCTTGTGATGCAGTATTGCTGCTGAAGTACTCAGCAACTGCCTAGCTCATAAGAGGAAGAAGGGAAGAAGGTGAAGGAGAATCCTTGTCTCTGATAGTTTTAACTTTTTTGCAGAACTTGTTTAATATAAAGTTTTGAGGCACGTTAAGAAGTTAATTTTACCTACATTTAAAGCTGTTAGACATAATACCAATGCTAAAGTTCATTAGGCAATGATGCCAAATCTCTTAAACCATTTTCAATAAAATCAAGTTCAAGGCTATTGTACATGCATACAAAGAGAGTGGGAGAGACAAGTATGAGAAACCTACCACCAGTGGCTTGCAAAGTAGACCCTACAAATGAGTCACCTTGAGTAATTTCAGAAAAGCTCCGAATAGACCAAGGAGATGCTGCGGTTTCATTCAGTGTCCAGCCACATGGACCTTCTTCAAAAGAGCAATGTGAACCCTCTGGGAGATGGTCTACAATCAAGAACAAGAAGAAGTAGGAAAATAGGAGAAACTTGATTATGGAAGAACACAAACAATAATGATAGTGAAAATCCTTTGGGGTTGTCCAAGTTACCCAACCGATGCTACACTGTTAAAATAGGTCTCATTTGTTTATTTCCAGAGTCACCATTAGAAAGCCAGCACTTGGCTTCTGGAAATATTTGAGTCTTTCTTTTGCTGTCCTACCCTAAACACTGTGCTAAACTGCAGCCCCTCATAATCTAAGGAATGGCAAATCACTGCCACATGTTTGTAAAGGTCTTGCTGCATTATGAAATTGCAGGTGACACAAAGCTTTGTGTCCACCTAGAGGAAGGTAAATCAGCAGATTGTTTTAGATTTCCACCACTGTACTTGGAACAAAGCTAAACATTGCTTCTCAGCACCACACATACTGTTAGGGCATTTCTCTGTCCTGATGTGCAAGAACTCTGAACTGGCATCTTGGAAGGACAGATTTATGACACTGTTGGTCACTGACAGTGGAAAGATGATTAACACCTTTCTCTGAAGGGAAGGTTTAGATCTTGGCTCCAGCTGCAGACAGGTAAATAAGGTTTTGCCTTTCTCCGAAGTAGCAGTAACTGCGAAAGGAAGGTCATGGACCTCCTTACTACAATACTTAAGAAACAAAACCAATTTAAAAAAAATCCATTTAATTCTATATAGGGTGAATTTTCAAAGAGAATCTTGGTATCCAATTAATCTAAATGGGCTAAATTAAGTCAGGAGGTAAAATACTGAATTAACCTAAAGATAGAATCAATTTAACCTACTTTTTTTTCTAAATTATTTCTTCTAATGGGATGATGGTTCCCCTGAAGTGTCATGCCACATACTCACCACACCTCACTCCTTCCTCCTCTTTGGTAGGGCAATCACTGATGAACTCACAAATCTGTAGGTGGCTGACACAGCCTCCATGAATGCAGGGGAAGGTGGAGCCTTTGTCATATATAAAAAGATCTTGGTTTTCTTTATCTAATGGGGGAAAAAAAAACAGAAAGAGAATGAAGCCCAGAGATGAGTTGACAGAATGTGTATGACCCTTCATGTGTATCACCCTTCACACGCAGGATCTTGTCCTTTGTAAGATAAATGATACTCATCTCTGCTTTTTTCGTGTAGGTTTCTGCCCAGCATGAAATTCCTGGACCAAATTTATTATCTTTTCTTTCTCATGTGCTTCTTCTGCTGTGTTTACACTATCTTTAGAGAATTTCTTTTTTTTAATGAAGGGCCTCGCAGTTTCCAACCGTGGTGTGCTGCTCAGTTCTGCACACATAACTGTGCACCTGCCAAGCAGCTGTGAGATGCTGCATGGCACTCTGCTGCCAGAGGCAGGGACACCCTTTATCTCCAGACCTGATAGACACATTGCTATGCCCTGCTGAGGCTCATGTTCAACCAGCACTTCAGCTGCTGACTCATTTCTGTCCCAGCTTCCATCTGTGGCATCCAGCCCATGAAGTAGCTGCTTCCCCAGCAAGTTGGCTCGCTGTACACAAACTCTATTCATGCACCCTAACTAGTCTAGTCAGTTATAGTCTGGGAGAATTTGATTGAGTACACAGGTACCCATCAACCAGGTTGAACACAATCTTTAAGTCTGATATTTCCCAAAAGCATGACTCTTAATGCACCCAGCCTGTCCTGTGGATGCATAAGTGCACAGGCCTGTTACAGACTTGCTTCCCTTTAGCAGAGCCCTGCATAGAAGTTCCATTGGGATTATTACTACTCTGGAGAAAATGCAAAAGTCAGGAAACCAATTGCAGGAGAAAGAGAAAAGAACACCTCTGTAGCAATCCAGGTACAGACTCTGAAACAGTATTTTTTCATGACACTGTGTTGTGCCAGATACATGCACCAGGTTATTTAGAGACTGAGAGCACAGTGCTTCAGGCTGTATGCATCCCCTCAAAACCCTAGGGCTGTCCAAAAAATATTACATTACAAATATAGCATTAGTTAAATTAAAAGAATAATGACTACAATTAAATCTCTAATATGATCAAGACCATGCTCACAATAGTGTTTTCTTTTTACCTTAAATTCCAAGCTATTTCTACAGAGTCTGCAAAATGGAAGCAGTAACATTATATTAATTCATAAAATTCAGGAAGTGAAGATGATTATGTCCCCAGCCTGAAGGCTGCCTGTGCTGACAGACTCTTGCACTTCCAAGAAGCCTCAATGACATTAGCAAGGTTCTGCACAGCCACGGAGGATCACTTGCACGACATTCAGAACAAAACTGTAAGCGCCAGCTAAAACTCAGGTCTTAGCTGAGCACTCAGTACTTTAGAGAAAATAATTACATTCCGATAGTTTTCATTTTAGATAGAAATTCTCAGCCTGGCAGTAGCTAACAGACCCCACTGGGGGCAGATAAATGTTTTTTTTCTTCATAGGTTTGTTAGATAAAGCCCAAGTATGGAAAAGGCTTTGGTTACACAGGGTAGACTGTTGTTCTTCATTATTTAAGAGAGAAAAATCCTAAATGCTAAAATAATCTAGGTAAAGACTTTTTTCACCCTTATTGTTGGATTCAGCATCAGTCCAGTTGGTTTTGGGTTTTTTCCCATACAAAGATCAAGCAAAGCAAAGCTGAAAAGCAGAGAGGATCACTTAAATCAGTTCTATAATTCTGAGTTACTCATCTTTCATTTAAATCCTATCCAGCTATCTCTCATCACAGTCATCCATTTTGGTGAGGATGCATTTGGTTACTCCAAACCTGTCTGTGTTGCAGCATACCATGAAAGCAGTTCCTGAGTTGCAAGGAGCCCACTGCCAGTACTCCAGCCTCCTGTGCTCCACAGTTTGAATACACCAGGGTGATTGTGAAAGGTCTTTCTATTCGTCCAATCTGGGCCACCAGGTACTTCCATTTCATCCTAGAGGACGACAGAATGTTATCAGACATACACACATACACATGGATACTGGAATCCATGGAGCCTCTAGCATAAAGATTCTGCACTGTACCAAAGAGAAGTAGTAGTATCCATGTGGGAAATGGATCAATAAATGCAAACAGCAAGACAACAAATGGGTGGTAATATAAAACAGGTGATGTTCAGCCTAGCAAGGCCATGTTAGGTTATCTTAGCTGCAGAGCTTATTGCTAATGATGAATAAATCCAACCACTCCCAGTGATTCTTAAATTGGATTTAAATTATCACCAGTTTTGGGCACACCACACCCCAGTATGTGCTTTCCACATACATGGTTGTGTTCTGTTTGCTCTTGAAAATACAGATCCACCAAGCAGCTGCACAAGTCTCTGGATCTCCTCAAGCCAACACTGACATTGTGTGTTCTGGAAGTAAATGTCTGGCCCTCCCTGAATGTTTCTTGGTTGTGTCAAGAATGAAAACCTTTATCTGTGTGTTGTCTATCTGATTTTCCACCTTAGCAAACTACAGTGCACCCACAAAGCACGGGATAGAAGAGAAGTGCTGTTCCAGGAAATGCAGGTTACTTGTGCCATTTACATTTCACTACAGAGCAAATGCCATAACCTCGAGACTGCAAAGGTTTCTCAGTTGTGCAGCACTTGTGGCAGTTTGGAGAAAGACAAATGGTCCCATGCACTCTAATTTTAAAGATGGTTGTCAGACATTAAAAGCTAGTGGGAGATACCAAATGGGAATTTTTTTGAAGTACTTCGCTCCAATTAAGTCTGGTGGAAGCCAAGGTATCCAGGTGTCATTTTAAAAATACAGCAGAATTCTTAAATTATTTTTACTTTATTTTTGTTTCCAAAAACCATTCTTATTCCTTATGTGAACAAGACAGTAAAATACAGTTAAATCTATGTGTTATTATTTTGTAAATGGATTGTTGCAAGGATAATGACAAAGGAATCCTTGCTCTAAGCTCTTTTCTGAAAATAGTATCAGACAGAGATAATTTTATCCACATCTACACACTGCTGATGTTACTGGGGCCACTCCGGACAGGCGACCAAAGTCAGTGCCAATCAAGTAATCAGGAGTCCAGGCTACAGTGTTAAGAGATGTTGATCAGCTCTGCTTCTAGTATTATTTTTTCATTTAGGAAATGCCTTCAGCTGCCATGAAATGGTCATGTAGCTCTTGTCCTCCACCAGAAACACCTTAGAAGGTAAGACCCAGATTACAAACACATCTCTTCTGGACTCGATATAAAAATCACAGACCACCATATTTGCAACTTGCAAAAAATCCAAAGCAACTTTAATTTTGTTATCACCCTCCTCTTCCATTCTTCCCTCCACAAACCAATTATATACCTTTGTCTGGATATTTTTTTACTACTCCTTCCATGGCATCCATCCACCTTTCATTTTCACAATTTTACATATGCATAAATACCCACAGATAACCTGAACTTATATAAAATTGAGCTGCTCTTATCAAGATGACCCTATTTCTTCTATTTCCTGTCCCATCACAATATATTCAATAGTTCATTATAATTTAATTCATCCTCAGAAATGTACAACCCTGAATCGCAACAGCACCATCTCTACTTCCCAACAAAGGAGAACAACTGCTTTGCTTTCATTTTGTATTACGGTGCAGCTTCAGGAACATCCAGCACCTATAAATATATCTCATAAATATTCTTATAAATATATTCCCCCTGGCACACTGTGGGACAACATCCAAGACTATCCAGCACTGACCCAGAACTGAGTCACTTCTGCTACATGACACAGCTTTGTTCATCACTCCACTGCATCCTGTTGACCACAAGAATGAATGGGCCATAATCAAATTGGTTCAATGAGCCAATAAGGGTAAGGACAGCCTTTAAATCTTTCAAATTTACCTGTTAGGCATACCAGACCTGCCAAGCACTGAGGCATAGTTCTAGTACTTCTACAAAGTTACAACCCACCCTCCAGCTGAGACATCACGGTACTGCCAGTGTTAACACGCCAGTGAGTGCAGGGACCTGTAGCACACAGCCTCTGATTCACAGCCAGTGGTACATGTAGCAGTAGCAACTAAAGAGCCCCACAGCTGAAAACAATGACTAGTTTAGCTGCTGCACCTTAATCCTATATGCTTTATGAGCCAGACACTTTGGAACTTGCTGTTCACAGAGTGGTATATCAAAATAAAACTACCAGTCATCTAAGCCAATGCACCAAGCTCTGAAATGCCAAGAGTTAGGAAGACACACTGTCCATTCTGCCACCTCTGCTGGGAGAGCTGTGGTATCTGGTAGAAGAACAAGGCCACCATCTTAAGCCACTACTTCTGTGAACTGGCAGCTCTTCTGAGTCAGAGCACTAAGGTCCCACAAAACAGCCTAGTTCTGCACTGAAATATTTATGGTACTGACATTTTCTCCATTTATAACACCGCAGAAAAAGCTGTCTAGCATCCAAAGACAGCAAAAACAACAAGTAGCTTTGCTTCACACAGAATGCTTTTGAGTATGAAGTCTCTTCATCATCAAGATATTCCCCTTCAGAGAAAGCCTCACCCCCTAGATCCAACTGCAGCAAGATTTCTAATGCTGTAAATAATTCCACCTCCTTTGCTTGTCCCACCATCGAAACAGAGGCTAGTCAGAGCCAATGTAATTTTCTTAATGGAATCAGGAACGAAGCCCATTGTTGATCCAGCAGAAGATGGATCATTGCAGCAGGCTTCCAGATAAGCCAAGCTTGGCAATAACTTTACTATTGATTTTATGTCAAACCAGATCTCAAGTATTGAGACAATATTACCCTTCTTCTAAAAAGAGATGTTAAAATTTATCTGTATGCGTGGAAGAACTACCAGGGTCTGACATAATTTTGAGAAATTTGCATGGATAGGAAGTTTGGAGTTGCAAGCTATCTAATGCTTAAGGCAAGAGAATTCAAGACTCACCCTGCAAACATGTAATTCCAAGTTTTCATTTGTAATGTTCAATTTGGGTTTTCACTAGCCTCTCAATCTTCTCTACTGAACAGAGGTTTTCCACCCTCTTCTTACCAGTCCTTTCTATGATGTGATTTTTCATATCCAACAAAGGTAACTAATGATTAATTTTAAGAAAGATTTAATGTAAAGAATAACCATTTCTTCATTTGGACTGAAAAATGCAATAAAGCAGAACATGAAAGATGAAACATTTTCTAAATTAGGGGGACCCACTGCATGGGTTATTGCACAAAGCTGCGTATGCTACGTGCTTCTAGACTCAATCAGTGAACATAAAAATTAGAAGTTTTACATTACTTTTATACACACAGGAAGCTGTTGTCTGAAAGTCCTCACAAACATCCAGTGCTAACCACTGGACTTAAAGGAAATACACCAAAATACATGCCTACCCCTCCTGCCTTCACCAAACTGTTAAAGGGTTATTCTTTGACCCAGTATATTTCTGGGTGCAAGTTAAAGAGAGGCACAAGAGGCTCTAACTAAATTATGCTCCAAGATTAGTGTTTAAAAATCATAGTCTTAGGTAGCAGCTGGACAGCCTCACCCTTTCTAGGTACATTTTCTAATCAAAANTGGATCATTGCAGCAGGCTTCCAGATAAGCCAAGCTTGGCAATAACTTTACTATTGATTTTATGTCAAACCAGATCTCAAGTATTGAGACAATATTACCCTTCTTCTAAAAAGAAATGTTAAAATTTATCTGTATGCATGGAAGAACTACCAGGGTCTGACATAATTTTGAGAAATTTGCATGGATAGAAAGTTTGGAGTTGCAAGCTATCTAATGCTTAAGGCAAGAGAATTCAAGACTCACCCTGCAAACATGTAATTCCAAGTTTTCATTTGTAATGTTCAATTTGGGTTTTCACTAGCCTCTCAATCTTCTCTACTGAACAGAGGTTTTCCACCCTCTTCTTACCAGTCCTTTCTATGATGTGATTTTTCATATCCAACAAAGGTAACTAATGATTAATTTTAAGAAAGATTTAATGTAAAGAATAACCATTTCTTCATTTGGACTGAAAAATGCAATACAGCAGAACATGGAAGGTGAAACATTTTCTAAATTAGGGGGACCCACTGCATGGGTTATTGCACAAAGCTGCGTATGCTACGTGCTTCTAGACTCAATCAGTGAACATAAAAATTAGAAGTTTTACATTACTTTTATACACACAGGAAGCTGTTGTCTGAAAGTCCTCACAAACATCCAGTGCTAACCACTGGACTTAAAGGAAATACACCAAAATACATGCCTACCCCTCCTGCCTTCACCAAACTGTTAAAGGGTTATTCTTTGACCCAGTATATTTCTGGGTGCAAGTTAAAGAGAGGCACAAGAGGCTCTAACTAAATTATGCTCCAAGATTAGTGTTTAAAAATCATAGTCTTAGGTAGCAGCTGGACAGCCTCACCCTTTCTAGGTACATTTTCTAATCAAAATGTCTCTGCTCATTTTTGCCAGTATGCATTTAGATATTTTTTGAGAACACTTACCAGGCTACTCCCTTTTCATCTGTACAGCAGGAGAAGTTAAATAACTTTAGTGGATAAAAACAACCACATTAGTAGAATAGAAGTCAAAGATGGCAAGTTTCTTCAAGTATCTCAGAAGCTGGTGGATCACCACCACCCCTCCAAAAAAAAAAGGGGGAAGACAAAAAAACTAAGCAATAAACAGTTTTGTGAGGTTGGCTACCTGAAAATCCATGTGTGCACATGGCCATGAACTTTTTGTTTTCTGATCTACCAAGACTACTGTGGCCATTTCAGAGTGAAAATAGAACAAAATCAGCTTGGCTTATTGACTACAGAAAGGGAAAATATTATCCCTGCCCCAAATGATGTTTTTTTTATTTTCACTGAAGTGTGAGTACTTGGAGTTGAGAGAAACTAGCTTCTTACTGAAAAAGTTTTGGCTGAGAACACCTAAATAATTTCAGTCCACAAGAAACACAAGCATGTGAAACCACTCAAAACCACACAGGACTCAAGAATTTTCAACTGTGGCTGATCCTGGGTCTGTGTCGTAAAGATGAAAAGGTGGGATAAAGAAAATAGTAAAAACGTTTTTTAAAAGAAGTTAAGAATAAAAAAGGTAAAAAATATATTAGATGTGACCTGAATAAGCACCATAACCATAACCCTGAGAAAGTGAAGACAGTTTTTTGAGTGAAGTGCCAGTCAAAGAAGGCTTGGCCTTGCAAGCAAGGCTACAGGCTCCTGATGTTTGAGCTTTACTGACATAATAAGAAATAGAATTTTATATGTTTTTGTAAATACATATAATTTCAAACACCTCACTTCCTCAGCAGTTCTCCTTCTAATAGTAATAACTCAGAAGACCCGTGATCTGTAGGTGTGGTATATAACAATAAACACTGTGACTTTGTGACTTTGCCCTACTTATTCAGAGAGCATGGTGCCAAAGGTCCATCTGTTTCTTTGTTTTTTCACTAAGGCTTATGTGTGAAAAAAGTGGCAGCTTCAATATTACCAATTCAATGATAATTTAATTATAATTTAATCCTACTAGTTGGTGCGGTGAACAGGACAGAAACTTTCTCTTACATATGACATATATCTAAGCTTTTGGGAACTGTGTAGCTGATGGATCCTGAAGGGGAAAACATCACCATGAGAAAATTTCTAGGTCCAAAAAGAAGACAGTTCACTTAGGTAGTCTGGTGCAGCTGGAGTTTATGATGAAGTACAGCTTGGTCATGGAATTGAGAGGTGACAAAAGGGACCAAAGCACAATTTCCTAGAGTGTCTGATTATCTGAAAAACGTGCCACCTAGCCTTTTTTCTATGTCCAAGTTTCTACTCTGACCTGAAGACAACCCCTTGCTAGTAATTTTCACTGGTTACACTATGTACTACACTGCTCACTGTACTCCTTGTTCTGCTCTAAATTGTGCAGCAGTGTTTGATTAACACAGAAAAGCTTGTAGAACTCCTACTCCCTGTGGAAAGTCCCTGTAAAGTCGGAACACTTCAGGGTGGTCTCTCCTTAACAACCAATGTTGTTAAAATCTTAATCATGGATAGAATGTTCATTTCAGGCTACCTGCCTAGCAAGAAGCCAGTCAGTCCCTGTGTTAGAAATAAATTCTGTTCTGCCTGCATGGCCGGGTTTTTTTAATTGTACTGAGATTTTAATGTTTCACTGTAACGAGGGGGAAAAGGAAGGGTGTTTGACCTTGTTGTGTGACCCAGCCCACTTCTGGGCTATGGCAATCAAATGCCCACCAAGCCCTTGCCATCCAGTGGGTGGATTTCCCTGCCCAGGATAGTGAGTCGGAGGGCGGCACCGAGGTGTAAGCTGCATCCCCCTGGGCGGTACCTGAGTCCAAGCTGCATCCCCCTGGTCTAGAAAGTTCTGTGCTGTTCAGTTCCCTATTGGCTCCTAGTTGCAACTCCCACCTCCCTGTTCTCCCTATAGGTTGATGTTAAGTTGTATCCTCCCCTTCGATTGTACCCTATTGGTTGTTCCCCTTTTCTCCACCCCATTCTACCCCAGTATAAAATCCCCTGCACAGTCCTGTCCCTCACCTTTTGTCCCTGGACCTTCAACTCTGGTTAATGTATTGGAGCCCATACAGAAGGTCTCTCTCAACTTCTTTGCCCCTGGGCGGTGCCAGCCAGCACATCGGGCTTGTCTGGACGTGCCTCCTCCTACGAGGAGCCAGCCAGCGAGAGCACCTTCCGCATTTTACCCTGCCGAGGCGCTTCCCTCCTGGGGATGTCTGCAGGAAGGGCACTGTGTCCCCTCGGTCCGAGGGCACCCCACCGGACAGCGTCATGACCTAACGTGGTTCCTAACTTTGTTTTATCTCTTTTCGATCCCTCCTTTCTATCTTGATTTCAAACAGGACTTTGTCACCTCCCTTGTTTAAAATCGTAAGAGTGAAGTCTCTGAGCTTACCAGTGCCTCATTTCACCAAGAAAAAGTAACACCAGTGTCTATGCCAACTTCCAGTGACGCTAACTTCATTCTAATAAATCTAAATGCCATCACTTTTGGAGAGATGATAATCTTGACTTCACATAGAATTGTTTTGCAGTGCTTGAATAAGCTGCTAAACAACATCCATGATCCATTCCAGAGATACTGCAGTGATTATCAGCAAAGCCTGACCAGTAAAGTGTAGCAAAAGGATATTTTATGAGTTTACATAGGGGAGTGGAGCCACAGCTGCAGAGGCCTGTCAAATATTCAGAAAGCAGCAAGGGCAGCTTTGAGTAGGTAAAAAAGGGTATTAGAAACTAATCCCAGAAAATGCAACAGATTCCCAGTGAAATTGGCAAGAATATGGGGAAAGAACAGCCAGGAAGGAACTGAGCAACAGCTGAAAATGAGGGAGAAAGAGAAAGATCTGAAAGAAGAAAAAATAAGTTTTTTTAGTCAAACTCTGCTATCTTTGGCTGACTGGGAGTCTTGGCTACAGATCTCCATGGCAGCCTGGGGAGTGCCAAAGAATTCAGAGAAAACAAGAACTGGGGTCTATTGCTTAAGTTCTCCATGGAAGTCAGTCAGGTGATGGAAATAAAAAACTCTGTTATGTGTCTGACCCAGGTTGTTACAAGTCAGATTGCAGCAAAAGAAAAACAAGCACATGGAAAATGGCAAAATTAGATGACACATGGGCTTTTCTCTTTCTTTTCCTGTTGTGATTTATTCCCTTTACCCGTTTCTCTTCCTTACTGAATTCTGCTACACACAGGAATGAAAAAGTAAAACACTGGCAAGATCAAAGGGAATACAGAATAAGATCTGGGGTTGTTACACCTTCTTTTGTTTTCCTTCACCTCTTCTTACCTCTTGCCTCAGTTTTTTCCCTCCCTGAACTCTACAAAGGGAGCAGAAGTGGATGCTCCTGAACCTTCTAGAATGGAGGAAATTATTAAAAAGGTAAAATTAACCCCACTTCAAAATGAGAATTTTGGCCCTTGTAGCAATCATAGGACTCACAGAATCCATCGAGATATCAGTCATGTTACCAAGGCAGGTTTTGGACTGAATGCATGTTACAGCTGCAGTCCTAGAATAGGTGAAAGAATTAGTCACTGTTCACACTTCTCAGTGTGAGGGAAGAAGAGTGAAAGCTACGCTAGTGTGTTTTTTCCCAAGGGGACACACAAAACCTGTGTGCTTCAGTCCTGATAGTTACACCTTTATTTTCTGCTGTCATAGCAGCAATGACCTCAAGAAGGCAAAAGACACTGATAAACAGCAGCCTGGAGGAACTCCACTCTACCTTGCAATTCAAAGGCTTAGCAGTTGAAAATTGATTTTCTTACCCGGCATTCTCCTCATGACCAGCTCTCAGAGAAATTATTGTATTTTTGTTTGTCTCCACATATCTGATTTCAGCTGTGAATCTCTGGAGGAGAGGAGCAGCATCCTGTGAACATATGGCCAGTTCCAGCAAGCAAGAATCCAAGCTCCCAGGCAGGATGGGGCTTTGCAGGCTGAACTCACATCTATCTGGGAGTCTACTGGTGTTCAGGAGGAAAATGTCCCCTGTGAAGAGAAAAAAAACCACAACAAAACAAGAGACACACAGCATGGATGGAAGAGAAATAATAAGAGGAAATTTGATAAGGAGTTTGAAGAAAGGAGTCGTGAGAATAAAGGAATAACTATGCACAAAACAAAACAAAAAGAGATAGTAAAGTAAAAATTAGGGGTTTAAGTAAAGAAATTATAGAAGAAGTAAGAAGAGAAGAAACCAAAAAAGCATGAAGACATGTCCAACAAAACAAAAACCAAAGACTTTGCCAGTCAGACAGCAGATATGTGGAGCCAGCTCTGGCTTGTAAAAGATTGAGTTTCCTAAGAAAAATACAGTCTCTGTAGGTAAAAGTAGCTTATCCCAAAATGGGGAGATAGAAAATGAGTATATAAAGGCGCTGACTGTTTAGAGCTTACATTCATACACGACCGAGGCAGCACGCGTGCATTACATGGCTCTTACTGACTCTCAGGCACTGACTGTGCCTTTGGGAGCTCTGCAGCAGCACCAGCACGTGGTGGTACTTATAGTGACATCGCCCTGAGGCCTCAGCCTGCTGACTCCTGCTGCTGCCACCCACAGCTGCAGCTAGAGCTGGGCAAAAGCAGGTGCCCATTCCAGGGGAACTGTAGCTCTGCCTACCTTCAACATCTCCACGGGAGGAACTGTTTTCTAGAAGCATCTGCTGCCTCTCCTGGGACACCAGGACATCAGTGGAAGATAACACCCAGTCTGGTTTTCCAAAACTGTCTGTGGACGTCACCCATGAACAGCTTGAGCCGATAATACAAGAGACTTCTGTTGTGAGAAACCAAAGGTTTCAGTGAGGCCTAACCCAGCTCAGGGGGCAGGGGTAACATGAATGATTAGATGTACAATGTACGGTGGCTATACCTCCCAAGAAATGGAAGAACTGAAGAGAAAAAAAGAAATTTTGTCTTGGGTAATAACAACAGAATCTCTCCCAAAGCAGGTCAATGAACATGTAAGAATGAAAACTAACCTGCAAATTCTTGGCAGATATAAGTCAAATTCCTCCCACTGGTATCAACGATGGATTTATATCAGTGGAAGGTCTATGCCACAAGTATTCAAAATCCCAAATGAGAATAATACCAATAATATCAACAAGGATATTGAAACTGTATGGATTTAGCATTTTGGCAGAGAGGAAGAGCTGATACTCTAAGGTCAACCCTCTCTTAGCAATAGAAAGAGCTTGACAGTGTCTCAAGCCAAAGTGGTGAGCAATGCAAGCTTAACTTCTTTTTTTTTTAATCTTTTAAAAATAGTTTTGCTTTTCTCTAGCAGGATGGATAAGAATACCTTCTTAACAAACTCCAGAGTCTGCTTGCAGCACTAAAAACACTACATCATCTTGGTCAGAATTTTTCATAATCAGCATATTATAAACCAGACAAGAAGTAATTCACTGTTCTCTCATCAATCTAATATAAACTCCCTGAAGGGATGTTAGCTGCACAAAGCTCTCCCACACGGAGTGGAGCTGAATAGAGCTGATATTAATTTGAGTGATATTTATTTTCAGTGGTAATAATAATATTACAGTAATAACTGGAGTGTCCCCAGGCCAAATGAGAAATAATAAGAGACTAAACATTCATGTTTAGGATCCTGATGTTCAGAGGGTATTCAAACCTTGCAACCATGAATGACACAAAGTTATCCCTTTGGTAGCCCTATTCCTGTGGAGAACAGGCAGGTAGGAAGGACAGAATTAAGGCCAGAGATATAACAAGGAAGCATGGCTGCACAGGTGGAGCAAAAATAAAAACATAAGAGCCTCCAGAAGATTGCCAACACTTCAACTAAAGTTTCAGAAAAAGGAAGAAATGGAAGCATCTCTTGAATGCAACAGCAAAAGCAGACTAATTTTCTCCTAATTATTGAAGTAAGTTCTAACTTCACTTTTATGAAACATTCAGTGTTCAGGGGTAAGAGAAACATGGATGTTACAGAGTTGTGCATAACTGTGGGTTGGCACAGGCTGTGGTCTCCCACCCAAACACTTTTCCTCCTCCATTCCTTTGGACACTCCCCAGCTCCCTCCAGCCTGCTCATACTGGAGTTTGCTGCCTCTCTCAAACTAACACCTGGGCCAACCACCCAAATATCTTCTTAGCCCAATTCATCAAACTCATACAGCTTAGGAAAGGTCTGGGCAGTGTTCAGCCCATCATTTTACATGGAAGCCACAAGCAGATGAAGTGGCAAATTGTGTGTGTGTGTGTGTGTGTGTGTGTGTGTGTGTGTGTGTGTGTGTGTGTGCAATGCCAGATTCCAGCAGCACACAGGAATGAGGACACCAGCCACTCTCCTGACTGTGCTGGATCTAGGGAAAAATGTCTGTGCACAGCTCCAGGCTACGGTTTGATGATCCAGTAAAACAGCTTTAGGGATCTCAATAGCTCAGGAACTCCATAGCTGTGTGAGACAAAGCAGAGTCCTGATGCAGACCTGCTGTGCTGTTTCAAATTTATTGAAGTTTGACAGGTTAACTCAGTATCCATAGACTTACTGCCAGTAGAAGTAATATTTGTTTTGGATAATTTTTTTAGTTGGTCATAAAACCCAGAAAGCAATTTCTCTCACAATGGCATAACAGTGAAAGAGACCAAAGTGAAAGCTCAGGAAAGAAAAAATTCCTTTTTCAAACAGACAGTTACTTGAAACTATTGATTATGACAAAACCATTTCATCAAACCTTACTAATACTTCATCTTGCAGTGGCAAGGACTGCACCAATGCAGACTTAATCCTTTGACTGTGTCTCGTGACAAGGTGGTTCACAGCTGAGATAGGTGAACACAACTTTCCCCTTGAAAAGCACCTAATTCCCAACTCTCTGGGCTTTATAAGGCCTGTCTGCCACAGCCCGAGGCCCAAGAAATCTGAGTACTTCGAACAGTCTGAAATAGATCAGGAAGGGTTTTTGACATCCAGAAAATAAAAAAAAAAAAGACTGTTTTCTCTGGCAAGAGATCATATGCATTGCATTGTCATGGATCAACAATAAGCTGTTTTTTTGCACAAATCACAGAGTAAAAGAGCTGGGTACACTTGTGGTCACAGTGAAAGAGAACACTGAAAGCTGAAACCTCTAATGCCACTCAGTACCACTTTACAGGTGTTTCATATCCAGCTTTGCTTATGAACCTGGAGAACCTCAAGTACAAATCAGCAAAAAGGAAAAACATGACAAATTAAAACCAAAAAAAGGTATAATAGAGAAATACATCTGTATTACTACAATCAGCAAAGGACGTATTTTAAGATATTACAAAAATGCTCTGAAGATTAGATCAAAAAAATCTCATGGACAGTCCAGGGTAAGTCAGAAAGGACTTTAAAGAATTAGATACCATCTGCAAGATGTTACTATAAGAAGCATTTGTCTGGCATCTGTCTAGGTCACCTTGCCACCTCCTGGGAGGAATGTGTGGCTTTTCTAACACCCAGAGGCCTTTCTTTATTGTTTAGCATCTTCATTAACAACCTGAACAAGGAGACAGAGTGCACCCTCAGCAAGTTCACAGAGGTTACAAAATGAAGAGAGCAGCTGACACACATAGGTCTGTGCTGCCATGCAGAGCAGCCTCGACAGCCTGGGGACTGGGCTGATAGGAGCTCCTTGAAGGAAAAGCCAATCCTGCACCTCAGGGGATATAACTCCATACTCAGTATGAGCTGGGGGCTGGCTGGAAAGCAGCTGAAGAGAAGGACTTTGGGAGCGTGGTGAACAACTAGCTCCCTGTGAGCAAGCAGTGCACCCCTACAACGAAGGCAGTCAGTAGCTTTCTGGGCTGCGTTAGGAAGAGCACTGCCAGTAGATCAAGAGAGGTGACCCTTCCTCTCTACTCAGCCCTGGTGAGACCACACCTGGAGGACTGTGCTGAATACAAAAGATGTACAGACTTACAGGAACAAGTCCAGCACAGGTCCACAAAGACGACTGAGGGACTGGAGCATCTTTCCTAAGACGAGAGGCTGACACAGCTGGGACTGTTCACTCTGTAGAAGAGTACAGTCGGGGGGATTTTATCAATGTGTACAAACACATGGATGAGAGGCAATGAAGAGGAAGCTAGACATTCTCAGTAGTGTCCACTGACAGGACAAGAGACAGAGAATACAAGCTAAAAAACCTCACAGCTCACTTGGTTTTCACAATACCTTGAAAATAAAATTCCATTTGGAAAAAAGTTTCATTCAGTATCAAAAAAGATAGTTTGTTGCATGGTAGTGGGAAAGCAGCTCCACTAATTAGCTTTTATTTCAAGAACTCCCAACCCCAAATCTGGTGGATTTCAGTGCACTGATGGAGATGATTTTATTTTTCTTTCCCCTCTTCCTGCTGTGTTGGGTTTGGGGGTTTTTTGGTTTATTAGCGGGGAGGGAGTTAGGTTTCTTTTGTGGAGGGTTGTTTGGGGTTCTTTGTGGTTTGGTTTGCTTGTTATGTTTTGGGTTTGTTTTATTTGTTTTTGTTTAATACAGAAATAAGGAATTCCCTTAAGCTTACACTGGCCTTTCTGAGTCATTGCTCTAGTTCCAGTCAGAAATACAGCGTCATAGCTTTCTGGTAAGAGGTGCTTGTGACTGCCAGCATCTATCTTACACCTAGATTCTGAAGGAGAAATAAGGAGGATTTAAGGAAGAGAACTTGTGGTACCTGGTTTAGAAGGCTGATGCAGTGAAACCATTCTATTTTTTATCAGGGAGAGCTTCTGAGTTGGATTTGGTGAAGAAGAATTTTCTTCATGTGATCCAGAACAGGAGACAACAGCTATAACAAAATGAAAAGAAGAGGGGATGTGTTTGATGTTGCAATACAGAACTATGTTTCAATATTATAAAGCATGAGTGTATATATGACAAACCCCTGCTATATTACTCTCACCTTCATTGCAATGCATCAGTGCAGTACCATCCTGATGTCTCTGGAACAATTCATACCAACAGCAGCTATTTTATTTATTCAACCCCCGCATGTGAAAATACACAAGTCCCAAACTAAGCATGCAGTAGTTCGTATCTGAGATTATCCCAGGCCTTTTCTAGAAATCATAAAAAAGCTGGCAAAACCAAACATATTTGTTTTCAAAAAGGTGTTCACAGGCAGCAAGATGCAAAACAAGTTGCTTTCAAACCGTGGCCATTTGGGTTATGAGTTCAGCAATATAAAAATGTCAAATCATGTCAGAGGGAACAGGAATCTTTATTCACATGAATTGCGGTTCAGACAAGGGTGTACAGACATGCCATTGATAACATCTAAGATATTCT
Source organism: Platysteira castanea (assembly GCA_013397175.1). Classification (NCBI taxonomy): domain Eukaryota; kingdom Metazoa; phylum Chordata; class Aves; order Passeriformes; genus Platysteira; species Platysteira castanea. The sequence goes on from VYXC01008162.1 coordinate 1,643,709, forward strand.
CAGCAGAACTAATTTGTACAACAACATTATGAAAACTTGCATCACTATCTATAAAAAGAAAAACCCCTCAAACATGAACATATGTTCATATGTTTCACTCACTCGTGCATATAGATTTTCAGCAATATCTGGTCTGATTTTAAACTGCTATAACAATTTTCATTTTAGTATATACGACAACGCATCACACAGTGAGTAAAATGCTGTGAAATGTTTCATATCATAAAAATGTTGCATCCTTCCATCTTTTATTATGTTACTAAAGGCAGTAATTCAAGGGGTTCCAGGAAAGGGTAATTTTAGAACAGAACAGCATTATGCAGCAGCAGACACATGCTGTACTGATGACAGATTTGGGGTCTCCACAGACCAATTGTCAAACACTAGATTTTTTCCTGCCTCTGCTTCCAAATACGTAGGGAAAATAATATTGGAAATGTTGATTCTGAACTGCCTATAAGACACAGGCACTACCTTGAAAAGCAAGGTATCTTCAATAACAGGATGACATCCTCAAAAAGAATGGGAATTATGTGGCCAAAGTTTAGCGAGCCTTGTGAAAGCATTGCCTTATGAAAAATCCATGCTAATAAACAGTCATACATTGCAAACAAATCTATTTCACTATATTAAAACAAATTCTGCTATGGAAAGGGCTTTTGACAACTAGAGTCTGCTCCTCCCAACTTACATTCTGTGTCTTTTGAGGTGTTGCTCAGTTCTCTATCTCCCAATCTTTGCTAAGCACTGCTGTAGCTTCAGTATTTACTTCTCTCAGGTCTTTCTGTAAAGTCTGTTCCACCCACTCGTCTCCTCACACACTCCAAGCTGCTTGTATACTTTGGAAATAGCCTGAGTATCTTGGGGCCCACAAACATAGTACAGTCATAGCAGAAGTTCTGCTAGACACAATTGTTCTGATAAAACTAAAACTTAAACAAAATATTTGATGCACTCACACCCTACACGCCCTCCCCACAAACACCTCTGTCATGTTCCTCTTGTTTCTCATTAACAACCACAAGGTCCAGTGGCAGATTACCATGAACAGAGCCCTAAGCTACTTGAAACATCAATTTACTCCCTCAGTGTGGAAAAATCCTCCACTGCCATCGGTGATGGCTGAGACAAGTAAGATACAAAACAACAGTAACACCCTACTCAATTTTGGCAAAAAGCTGCAAGGGTTCATTCTATTGTGTGTAACAACCCTATTCACCTACCCTGGGAAGATGCCACTTACCTAACTGGACATCTGAGAGGAAGGAAAGGCAGTCATGACAGCTGAGTTCACTGACAGACAAAGTATACTCGGACAGAAGACCCTAGACTCAGAGATGGACAAGGAATTTGTTCATATGCACCCGCAGAAATAGGTCCCCATTCATTCATTTCCTCACAGCTAAGAATTTCTCACTATGGCTGAGCAGAAGAGGACTCACAGTAGGAGCTTAGCAGCCTCTAGTCTAGCCTATGCTCTTCCTTTATATCTCAATTATTTTTCTTTCTCATTCATTCACCTTCTTTGATTGAATTGAAAATCTAGTGCACATAGTCACTAAGATGCTTCTGATAATCCAGAGACACTTCTGATAATCCCACATGATGTCCTCTCACACATATTTGCATGTAATTTTTGTATGACATAAATTTCAGCATGAAAAAAAAAATAATGACTATTACTTTTTATCCCCATGATTTCTCCATTTTGTTCAGCAAAAGTCAATTGTTTAAGTGAAAAGAAATATAAGATGGAGAGGAAGGAGATTCATGATTTTAAGATAAGCCTGTAATTAAGGAACATAAAATGATCAGGAAGAAACAGTGTAATATATTCAACTGTCACAGGAAAAATATGAGATCTTTTAACAGCACAGCACAGATCCATCTCTTTTTCAGTAAAATAAGAAACCTCCAGCACTGAGAAGGTAATTCCATTTCTTTCACTGTCTTACAGGGAAAAAAAAGCATTAAGATTCCTGCAGGGCTGATTGTTCTCCTGATGTTACCTTGCAGAAGAGAAGAAAATTAGAGAAAATACTTATAGAACTCATGATGGGAAATCAATTCCAGACCAGCCAAGATATCTTTCTGACAAAAGAGGAATTTCCTTTACAGCACTTTCTAGTGGTATTCCCCATCTAATATCAAAATAGCAACTCAATATTTTTCACTGCTTCTCTGAGAAGACAAACTAATGTACAGACAAATAAATCTGACTGTCAGGAAGTCACACTAAACCTTAAGAAGACTCCTTGTCTACTACCTATCCAAGTATTTTTCAGTGATCCTAAAACTTCCACTTTCAGCTCAGGAATAATCTCTGTCCTTCATGAGTATTTACAGCCTTAAGTTATTAACCCTGCTCTTTGAAAATGTTGCTGTGTGCTCTTGCTGCTTGCTATTAAACTCTTTTATTCTTTGCTCATTAGTTGGTTCAACCCCAACTTCCTTGCTTACTTCATCACTCTTGCTGCACTCTGAACAGATTGCAGGTAATGGTCAAAAGGGGAGCAACACAACAAAATACAGTTTTCCCAAAGCTTACAAGGTGCTACTTCAGGATCTTCTAGAGCCCTCTTCAGTTTTTCAGGGGAAAATGGCAGAAAGGCAGACATCGGTGCACACAAATGTCATTCTATGCAGAGTGGCAATTCTGCTCTCTCCTGAGATCTCCCTGTTAATCCGTGCAACAATCTCATCAGATATTTTGGCCAAAATAAATTATTTTAGTGGATCATCTATCATGACATTAAGTCTCTCTGTGACATATTTCCTTCCAGGACACGTATTTCCACCCTCCACTGGATTAGTTCCCCTTGATATACCTAGTTCCATTAGTGAGTTGAACTCTGCCTTTTTTTCCCTACCTTAATCTTTAAATCATCAGCACATCATCAGTACAGTTTTAGTGCTGTCTTTTGGCTTACTCCTAAACTCCTAAATAGAACATAACCCAGAACTTATATTTACAGGAAACTTATAGGTAGAGTTAATTGACAATAATTCCTGTTTCTACTTTTGTTTTAAACCAAAATGTGATGTAGCCATTTGTACCAGGCACTCACTTAAGTACACATGTAGAGTTATCAATTTAAGAACATGACTGGAGGTAGGATGTCCTACATGACTTTTGTCAAACTGGTAAACTCATTTGAAAAGTTGGCACTGCAACAAGATGTCTTTTCAAATAAACCCTTTAGATTAATAAGCAATAATAAACCCTTTTCTAGGTCTTTAATCCTATATAAAATATTCTGGTATTTTTACTCAGACTGATGTTAAGGCAGAAATCTTTGTATTACTGCACAGTCCTACTTTGCAGTAGAGCAGATGTAATTAAGTACTGTCATCCAGTTTATTCCATTTACCCTTTTTCAATGCAGTATTAACTTTCTTCCAGTTCTGTGGAATTTTCTCATTATCCTGGCACACTTACTGAAAATATCAACATGGATGTCTTTCAAAGTTCTTTAATTAGTTCTTTCAAAATTCTTGAACACAAGCTGTCTCAACCAGTTGTTTTACAATGTAGGCATTTTAATAACAGATTTTTCACTATATTTTTGGTTGATAAGAAAGCCATTGCATTATTTCTATGTGAGAGTGAAAAATCAATTTTTTGCTTTATTTTTTCCTAGAATACTAATATTTACTGAATACTTTTTCTTTTTGTCTCTATTATTGACAAACCTACCACACACATTTATGACACATTCATATAATGGCTAAAATATTTTTGCTACTAAAGCACTTGGAAAATTTCCTTAGACTTCCTGCTGATTTCTTCTTAATTTCTTTTGCTTTTCTCATCTATAGCTAAACTTTCAACTTTTCAACTTCCTTTTAGTGTAAGCAATGTAGTATTCTCCTTATTTTTATAACAGCATAGCCTCCCCTGTCAGCTATAGGCTTGTAGCTTTCTAGCTGTTTACACAAGCAGCTCAATTATTATCTGAATCTTTCTGTCCACAGATTTTTTTTCAACTGAGCTACTGCGGCACTGTTTGAAATTCTGGGAGATTTACCTCTTCTGGAACTACCAAGACACAACACTTTGTGATGTTTTTTAGGCACTAAAGTCTGTTTATTTGAATATTTCATCTGAAGTACATATCAGACCACTTCGGATTTTTATTCTATTTCCAAGAAAGGTGTATTCAAGCCACAACCACTTCCACTTGTTTAGTTCTGAGCTCAATTCCTATCTCAATTTTTTACCTACTGAGAATGGATCCAAGATATAATCCTAACGAGTGACAGGGGATTTTCATTCTGATACTGTCATCTATTCAATATCTGCAAATATGCTCCCGTGCTAGCAGAATGAAACCACCAATATGCCACTTGTGTTGAAGGTTTCACATACACATACACACACAAGGAAAAAAAAGACGTTTTCCCCCTCCCCTTACACACAACAGGCTAGTTATTATCTCATCCAGATCTTTAGTTGGATTTGACAGTGTACAGCAGTCATCAGCAACCCCATTAATATTTATTTTAGGTATTAATTGACGTTCAAGATCATTTTGTTCAATGGCTGGGGAAAGAGGCAATGTCATTTTAGCCATACAATACTGTTCCAAACTTAATTCTGTCCTTTGATTCCAATCACAGGAATTCTCCCTCCTAGTCTGAGAAATTCCAGTTTATCAGCATTTAGGTTTAGAAGTTAGTAATTGCATTCCACTGTCACTTGCTTGTTAGCCAGCCTCGTCAAGTTGGTAGCAGGCAGTTGAAGAACTCTTTCAGTCCTTGGGGCCTTGTCTAATTTTATTCTCAATACCTTGACTCTGCTAAGCAAGTGTTTTTATTTCTTGCTTTTCAATCATTTCCCTTGGTTGCTAATTTAACACCATGTGAAAAAGTCTTTCCTAACACATTTGGAAGATTGCTTCCTCTCCAGTGAGCTGGAGGCCTGTCAAACTGCACAGTCTCTTCTTGCTGGAGAATATAGACGTGCATTTTATTGACCCAAGGCTTATACAACTTATCTGACTAGCAGAACACTTGCAGACTTTTATTTGTTTTGTTCGTTTTTAACTTCCTTCCTGCTTTATATGCAGAACATTAATGATATCTAAGATCTTGTTCATCCTTCTTTGGCATCATTACAAAATTCCTAAAACTCAGTTATATTCTGCAAAACTAAACCCAGTTATTTATGCTATGCACTAGACTTGGTAGCGGTCTTGGTTGCTTATTTACTTCAGAGAACCTTCTCAGATGTTGCAATCCCATCTGGCACCCTATCCACAAGAGACACAATGCCACCTCCATGCCCACCTGCTGACTTCTGACAGGAATCTTCCTTGAAGGGTGGTAAGTGGATCAATCCGAAGAGATTTTCACCACCAGTAAGTCCCTGTTATAATATTCACTTGGACTGCAAGGATCGTCTGCAATTCCCATGACATACTGAATGACTAGACATTTATGGTTGTACAAAATTCCTATCGTCCCCTCTCCTGCTGCTCACAGCAAGCTGCTTCCTGGCTGCCCCTAGATACTGAAAATGCTGCTTTGTCTCACATTTCCTCGCTTTCTTTATTCAGTCACTCAGTGGCCAGTTCCTTCCCTGGATAGTGGTGTTTCCTGAATCATTTTGTGCAACCACTCTTTATTCTCTCCAATGCTTTGTAGAGTGCATCCTCATCCCTTCATGCATCAAATACTTGTTTCTAATAAAATCACTGTGCCTCCTTTCAAAAACAAAGACTTGTGAAGCTCTGGCACTAAACACAGTACACTGCAGGTTTCCACCCCTGTGCTACAGCTACCAGACAGAACTCACTTTGAAAAACTTTTGCCCATGCCATCTATATATTTCTCACAAACCTCACTTACTGAATAGGATGCAAGATGAAATTCTTGGCTCCTCCTCTCAATACTACTTCCCTAACTTGGCATATTGCCTTTGAATAGCAACTTGCTAATTATGATTTCTTATTCAGTTTTCAGTGTACATCTACACCTACTGAAATAGATCTGAATTTCTATTTTAATTACTATTGAGAAATAGGATGCCAAAAGCACTTCTGAAATCCAAAAATACGCCATCTACTTCATCCTGCTAGTTGTGTATTGTACATGCACATACTTATGTGTGCACACATTGCCACATTAACTTGGAAAGATTTCTCTTTTTATAGCAAAGCTGCTCAATACTCTTATGTTTATTTTTATAATACTATCCCTTCATTACTCACAGGTAATGAAGGCTGGGTTTTGCATTGTGTCTCACCTCTCTTAAGGCTGCCCAGAGTTAATCATATGCTGCCAAACAGCATGAAGGCTTTCCAAGGACATTTGAGATGTAGCGTCTGCTCCACTTCTTATTTTCTCTCCTCCATTCAGGCTGGGATGAGTGGTAGAAGAGGCACTTACTGCACTCTTGCTACCTGTGTACAGACTTGATCCTGACAGCCATCACAGGTTGTATCAATGTCGGTTCTGAATAAGAGGGATTTGTCCATATGACCTGCAGCTTCACTGGCAATCAACTTTTTTTCTTCTTGGTAGAATGCCATTGGCCTGACTACAGCCTTACTGTTGTTGGACCTTGCTGGGGTGACATCGTGTGAAAGGTACACCTGTGTCAGAGACAGCAGAATTCCACATCCTGAACTCTTAATCTGGTACCTTTTCCTTCCTTCCTCCTCCACTCACATTAATGGGGAAAAGAATTTTAAATCATTTAAGAGATTTATAACTGTGTTTTTCCCGCAAGGAATATGGATGTTTTTGGGTTCTTGAAAACTGGCCAAAAACAGAGGTGGGAAAAAGAAGAAAAGTAAAAAAAAAAAAATTAATCAAAATGTTAAATGAACCAAAAAGTGAAATTCAGTGATTCTTCAAGAACTTTTCATTCCTTTTCAAACCTCAAGAAAATTTTTCATTTTTCTGCTATAAAAACACTATCTATTCTTAAGGAAAGTTTTCCTTTCTCATTGCTTAAGTATTTTAGATTAACCTTTCAATATTTTCAGTCTTGTTCACATCAGGCCACATTGTCTGTTGCCAAAATCAGAAGGACAGCATGCTGGGGAGAGAGGAAGGACTCAAGCCTTTCAATCTGGCTTTGTCATTTGAGAAAAGAGATATGAAATTGCACCCTAAGACACCTATTTTGCAGCAAATTGCTGAGGAGCCATCCTCCCAGAGGGAACATAACTTGGATGACTGACTTACATTAGATGTATTACTCCGAAATGAATAGAATTCAGGGGGATGTGTCCAATTCTTAATAAAGGATTTGAAGCAGCTACAAAGAACCAAGAATACATGATGGAAATACATTTTGCCTTCAGAGGGAACAGCTCTTCAAAACTGTTGTGCTCTTGCACTTAAATGTAGAGGAAGAAATTAAATTGGTTTATTCCTTTAGAAGAGCGGTCATAGGGTTTTTCAATTGCAGCTTAAAAGAGGGTGTGTGTGAATTCACACATGCAGGCGTGACAGGCATAGTCACAAGGGAAGGTGAGGGAAGATATGAAGCCTGTGGATGCAGAGACAAAAGCAGAAGGGATGGGACCCCTCAAAATGTTACCTGAAGCCTCACTCTCTGCTGATGACAGTAAAATGCTGAGTGACCATTTTCTCATGGCGTGTTCTGATATGGAAATGCCAGCTCCGTTACTTAATAGGAAATAGTAGTATCTTCCAAATAATCATGTGGAAACTCTTATATAATTTTGTTAAAGTTGAAACATGTTGTCTTCACTGTAATCTGCTCTGAGTTCAGGGTTTTTAACATTCTTGCAGTAAAATGATGTAATACCTAGCAGAATGAAAGTAATGTTCTCAAAACAGACTGTTTGCCATACTGAATGACTAATTTTGATTAAGTCAAAGCATGAATTTGGAACAATTTGCTTTGTGAAAAATGTTAAAATTTTGAGTCTTCATCATTATTGGAAATATAAAAAGATTTCTAAAATCAGCTTCCCATGAGAGAGAGTATCTAGTTTTCAACAAATTTTTATGCTAAGATGCAAAAAAAAAAAAAAATTCTGCAAGTTGCCCAGAGCAACCAACAAAATTAGGTGAGAGAGAAACAGGATACCTAATTGCTAGACAGCTGTCCTGCAGGCTATGCTCAGCTGCCAACTTCAGGATGCCTCTGCATTTTGTAGCCTGTGGCAGGAGCTCTGTCTCCCCACCCTTCAACTTCCATGTAACAGCAGTGCAACATTTCACAGAAAAAGAGGAATTGTGTGCCAGCAAGAAAGTGAAAGAAATATAATTTTCTGATCCAGGTCTTGATTTAATTATTACAATGAATATGAAATTGATCCTGTAGAATTCAATTTAGTAAAAAGAAAATTATTTTCAATTACTTGATTTCACACAACATAAGTGGGGAGGACAAAAGTGGCTTTAATCTGTCCTTGAGCTCCATTGATCTTTGAGGTTACTTAATGTCCCTTTCCATCTTTGTTTTACCAGTGAGAGCCTTAGGAATGCTCTAAATGTATGCACTGCTTTAAGAATCCCTCGGGGGCTGCTTTGCTCACAGAGGCTATCCAAGCACAAAGGCACATTTCCTGCACTTCTTTTTTCTTGATCTACTTTTGACACAAGGATGACTGTCAACAGTTCTTCATCATCTAAGTATTCCCCTTTAAGTACTTAACCCTTGCACAGCAATGCAGGACAGCTACAAGGATGCCCATATATCATTAAAGGCAGATTTTTTAGATACACTCCTTTGTCTGGTAACACTTCCCAGATAGGAACAGAGGCTCTCAAGGTACGGCACTGTCTAGCAGACACTACTCAGAGAGAAGAGTTCCCTTTCCCATCCTGCTATTAATGCTCTGAGCCACTGTGTGCAACAATACAGATGATGGGATCAATCTCTTGGGGAAGATGCTTTTAGCAAAACAAAGGAAAAGTGTGATGCAAAGACTTAGTTACTGTTGTCTTATCAGCTCTCCTGGTTCACCTGGACAAGGAAGAATTATCACAGCCGACACTAATTTCCTTCTCCAGGTCTTTTGGTCATTAAATCCTACAAGCTTTTCTCCAACATTTAACTTCTGATGAATCTGTTTGGAGATTGCTGAGGCATCAAAAACTAATTCATACATAGCAGATAATTCCATCCACTTTGTATCAGAAACAATGTCATCTCCTAGTTTCATTAAAACCTACTAAAATCCACTCACTGCTGCAAAGCACATGGCTACAAATGAATTCTGCGACACTGAGAGGGTCCTGGTAACAGAAGAGAAATGCGTAAAAACCTGCATGCCCCTGAATGGTTCCCATGTTAATACTCAAAGCCCCATGCAGAAACTGTGCCAAGTGCTTCTCAATGGTTTTACCTTGAAGAAGTCATGCACAGTTGTGCACTCTCTCTTCACACACAAATATAATATTCACGTGCACAAAGTCATTTGGACAAGTCTGTCCAGCAGTGAAACAAGAAAAATAATTCACCACAACTCTTTTAATAATGAGAGTACACTGAAATATTAAATTAAATACAGAATATATAAACAAACCAGCTCGGCATATACAGTTGTTTCCAAAACATGGCAGTGACAAACATAGGCCTTTTGGGAAAGCATCAGATGACATGTTTTAGGCTGGAAAAAGTCATATTTAAGCAAAAAAAAAAAGGCCAAACTAATATACATGATGCCATTTGTTAATACTAAGTACGCATTTCATTTGACCATACCAATCTTTAAGAATCTTGTTTGGTAGTTTCCTGCTATTGGGCATACTCTATTTTCTCTTCTAAATTACAAAATCCTCCTTATGGAATCAGCAGTAACCATATAACACTTAACTTCCTCTAGCTCCTTTTCTTTCAAAACTCTTCCTAATGATTGACTACTTTATTAAAAAGACTAGGTTATTGTTGCCTTTACCTATTATTTTTATAACATCTCTCCTCTCAGCTTCTTTTAATGAGAAACAAAGACAAAAGAAGATGAAAGAGTTATACCACCCCGATAGAAAGAGCAAAAATTGAAAGAGCCTGCTAGTTAGTTGTTTCTACTGATCTCTATTTAATCATTTCAGAGGCTTCCCCAGAGATTTCATCTCAATCCAAGGAGGAACAAGGATTAGGAAAGGTCTAAATAAATCTAGCAAATATAACTCATTGTTATACTTATATAACTTAGTATTCTCATGTCATTAAATAAATCAATCAATCAAACCTAAGAAATGCCTCCCTCCCAAAAAGCAACTTTAAAACAAAAAAGAAACCAGCAACCCACCCATCCACATACAACTTGAGCAGAGTGGTTAATAAATGGGGAGGAGACGCAGAGGTACCAGATGTTTGATTTTTTTCTTAGGAGACTGTGGAAAATGCTGTTAAACTATCAATTCTATAAGGACACTTACATGGCTACATCTAATGCTGTGCTGGTACATGAAGAACCTCTATAAAGAAAACAGAAATTCTTGCAACAGGAAAACCTCCCAGCTACAGTCCTCCTGACAGTACTGAAATGTAGTCTATTATCAGAAGCACAATGTGTGATTTAAAGTACTGATCTGACTATTAAAGTGTAAAAATGAGGCTCAAAACTCTTATTATAACACAACACAAATACTCTTGATGGAAAAAAGCATCCAAAGGAGGAGTCAGCAGTAAGTACAGACCATGGAGTGTAGAATGAGAGAGATGCTAGAACCATGACATTACTGGTTGTCTTTGGTCTGATTTTGGTAGAGATCTGTTTAGAAATGATACCTATTATTACAGAGCTACTCCTATCAATGTTGTTTCTGTAGCAAAGTTTTACATCAGTAACAGCAAAGCACTGTAAACTGCATTTTGATTACTTCAGTTGTGGCTATGGTCTCATTTCCATTAATTAATTTGAACAAGAATTTTAAACGTAGCAAGGTTTGTTGAACAAATAAGTATTTTGACATGATAGTTATTGCAACATATTATTCATCACTTACCAATTCAAACTCACAAAAGAACAGAGAATGCAATTGTTACTACCTATACTTGATGTCTTTACACCTAAAGAAAAGTGAACTGGGAGGTAGTTAAAATATTAACATGCTGGGAAACCAGAACAGCAAGACTTCACTTAGAATGTCGCTCGGTACCCCAGTTAGCAGAAGTGAATATCAGAATTTTCAAGGCACAGTCAATAGCAAACTTTAAAGGGTAGCAACTGTACAATTCAGATTAAAAACAAGTGTCCAGGATTTTTAAGGTATCGTTCGGCACCAAAAAAGCCAAAGTAAACTCAAGGACAAAACAGATTTATTTTTCTTGCAGCATCTAGAATGCTAAATACATTGTGATACTTGGTGATCCAGACGGTCAATCAGTAGCTGCCAACAAAAACACCTGTCGGCCCCAGAAATAACCCCCAACTGAGCTGGAAGGGGTCAGAGGACAAGAAACTGTGTGAAACCAAAGTCCAAATAAGTTGTTGGTGCAAATGGAGAATGAGGCAGACTCACACTGCCTTACCAGGTCACTTTCCTGACTGTCCTGTATTCTGCAAAGTGCTGATGTGTTAGTCTATGAGTGAGAAGTTTTATTTGTACTGTTTGAAAAAAGAAAAATAGCAATAGTCAGTAGGATTAGTTGTTAGTTATTTCTTTCATCTAAAGGCTCGCTACCTAGCACCAGGGTAAAAATTGGCCTTTCATCAGCTCTTTCATGAGATTTCTCCTTTATCTCAGCTAGATTCATTGGCAAGTTTCCTACTCTTTCCCACAGCAGCATCAGTGAGAGTTTGAGCAGAATACCTGACTTCAAAATATTTCACCAAGGTACAGTTGCAATGCTAGCCTTTTTTGTCAATATAGAAACATACCAGAAAGGTAACATATCCTAGAAAACAAATAAAGAATATAGGGCATTAAAGTTCAGGGAAAGAAGGAGATGTGGGTAACAAGAAACTTGTATCCAAACACATGTGTTTCTGTAACCAGGAGAGGAATGTGAAAAGCAACCAGTGTTACTGCTTTATTTATTTTTTCCCTTTTTCCTATTTGGTCACCCTTGTGTGAAAATCACTCTGGGCTCTATGACTTCAAAGGATAATATCTTGTACACAAGGAAAGATACCTTCACCATTTGACTTGTAATTTAATATTATGAAAATGTTTTCTTTTAATGAAAGGACAGAGGTTGTTTATTTGAAAGTTGGCTGCTGGCCACATCTTTTTAAGCTATATGAGACTGTGGTTTCTTAGAGCTGTATGAAACATCTGTTATGAAATTCAGGAGGGGAAAAGAAACCCTTAAGACCTGAAGAACTGGGTCCCATTCTCAGCTATTCCATTGATTATTAAGAGTGTAGGCATGGGCAGAAGCGCTGATCAATAATACATTCCACAGAGATAACACAGGTAAATAGAATCAGGCTCTATCTAATGTAGAGGAAGCCAAATTCCCAGCTCACACCTCACATTCTCAGATAAGAGACAATGAAGAAATAGTACTGCAAATAAAAATGCATGGAGAGAAGAGGAATAAACACATATGAGAAAAGAGGCATAGGCAACTGAATTACGCGCAAATATGAAAAATTTTGGGGTTTTTTTAAGGGTTTGTTGTTGTTGTTGTGTTTGCTTGTTTGGGGTCGTTTTGTTTTGATTTTAAAAACCTGGAGAAATAAGTTATCAACATCAGGTAAGGTCAATTGTTTCAAGAATACATCACTGAAGTCCCAAAGTGAATAGTCTTCAGCTGTCACAAGCTCTGCCATCAATCCCTGTTTCACCAAGGAGAAGATATGGTACCTGCTGAAAATTACAGAACGTAACAGGAGTGTTAGTGGTAAAGTATACTTAATAAAACTGACTGCTATGTGGTAGCAAAGCTACGTTCTCATTCACGGGCAGCCACTTGTTAGGTTCTCATTTTCAGGCAGCTAAAGGCTGTAGCTGCTAGACCTTGGGGAACCATGTAAAGGAGTACAAGACCTCTGCCTCGTACAGAAGAGCAGCATCTGCATTTTACCATACAATACTGACTTCCTCAGAATTATTTTGCTCAGAAGCCCCACTCACCACTCTTTATTAAACCCACTGATAAGGGAAAAATATACCACACTGTAATTACAGCGGGCTTCCACACAAGAAGGCAGTATCTGAGTACGTATTGTTACTTGCAGTTCACACATTAGCATAGCCTTTACCAAGAGGTATCACTGAGCACACATGTAAATACGCATGTGTGTGTGTCTGCATATGCTAGTGACTGAGACTCTATCACTTGTCCTTTTTGCAAAAGAGAAAGTAATGAAAATACGGAGTTAGGCAAAGGCTAATTTTATTCACATGATCAATTTTCTCTAACGTGTCTTGATGGTTTTTGCATTCAACACATAAAGCAAGACTGAAAAAAGGTTCTTCTGCCCATGCTGCTTCTGCCATTTCCTGTAATATGGCTATTTGACACTGGGAAGGAAAGAGGCAGATCAGTGAACATCCAATTGAACTTGCAGATCATATGGTGGGGATCTGCATAAAAAAGCACATCTTATTTTTCATTGTATTATGTCATTAGCAGAGATATTCACGGGAAATATTGTTATTAGTATTAGATCCTAAGCCTGCTTTTTCTTTAGAAATCAGTCTAATAACTGAGTTACAGAGGAGGAAAGAAGGATGATGCTAATTTCTTTATTATCTTAAAAATCAGGGCAGCAGGCATGCTGCACAGTTAGTACTTTGTTTCCTTGCTAGTAGGACTGGTATATAGAAAATTTGCTTGGAAAGTTTTAAACCAGCATTTTAGAAATTAAGCAAAGTAATTTCCTTTCAGCATATTCCATTAAACAGGAAGAACCTTAGCATGTGGGTTACTCTTACTCAAGCTGTCCAAAATTGATTTCAGATGTTTAGAAAAATCAAGGCAGTGAAAAGAACTCATACTATTACTATTATTTTTGTTGTTCCCACAATCAGAGCACATGTCCAGTTACCCATTCTGACACTCCTGCAGTACTACAGCAGTCTTTGTGACACAATTCAAAATAAATCACCATTTAATGAGGCAACTATCTTTTTCAGGTGGAATGCTGCAACTGGCACATGAAAACGAAATCAGATTTAATCCTTGGCTCTGACACTTGGTCTGGGTCAGAAAACCCATCACACAGCTCTGCTCCATTGCCTCAGATCTGAGAGTTTAGCGCCTCAGCCAGTCCTTGCCCTTTTTCTGCATCTCCAGCACTCCTGGCATAGGTTGAACGTTTTGTGGTCCTTTCTCATCTAAATTTTCATGACAGAGCTGCCTGGATCTGTGGCACTTTGTACTCAGTAACCCAAGGGACTCAATGGGTCCTGCAGTCCTCTGGTTTCTTGCAGCAGGCTTGGCTGCTCAAGTAAATCTGCTGGCAGTAAGTCACACACTTGAGGACTCCCTGCCTTGGCAGGCTACACCACCATTACATAAGTCCATGTAGCCTGTTGTGAACACCAAACCAGACAGAGCCGTGAAGAAATCAGGCTGTAAGGTTGCTTCAGCATTAGTGACACTTTCCAGTGTTCTGCATATTCTCAAGCAATAGTCAAAGTGCCCTCCTAGATATATAACATATTCCCACTTCCTGCAAAACTGACCCTCATCTGTAGGAGCCTTTCACCTCTCTACTGAAATCCAGTCTCAGTTCCCACCCACAGATGACATTTTTGTAGCTTTCTCTCTGTTCTGGCTCCTTAGCATATTGTATTCCCTCGCAACCATCTCAGGATTAATTGACTTTCACTGAAGAAGCCTGTTAAATATAAAAGCTTTTGCCCTCCAACCGGGTCTCCAAGTAAGTGAATTTGATGATTCATTTTGAGCACCATTATGATATTTCAGTGGAACTAAATGCTGGGATTTTAGATGCTATTTTCTTTAGCTAATTATATTTCTGCTAACTCAGTTCACAGTACAGTAAGGACAGGGGTTTATGCATATAAACTGACGTACTTAAGAGATTTACTGAAATGAGTGACTGACAGTTTGTGGGTAATTACCTGCTATTAGTTAATTTTGGATTTTATAATAAGCAAACTGCAACTTACAGGGTATTACTTCCCTGCTGCTTGAAATATTGTGCAATATGTGGGAACAAAGGATTTAATTTAAAGAGAGCCATATCTTTCAAACATCAGAACTAAATTACATTTTTTCCCCTGAAGGCTTCTGGGTATTAAAGAACAAATAATACATAAAATACAGACCTATGCACTCTGCAGACATTTTCTCTCTAAAAATTAGTAAAGAAATACTAAGAACAAACCAAGATATCACTAGGCCAAAACTAGTTTAAATTCTCTAAATTAAAATCTAACTATAGCCAGGTCTAGGTCACAAAGAATTTGGATCAATAAATCAGATAGGTTAATGGTGGTGTCTTAAATAATCAAATTCTGAAATCACCAAATAAATGCATCAGCTAATCAAATCAAATCACAAAGTTAACACACACAGAATTGCTTTTCATCAATCCTTTACCAGGAGATTGAAAGTGATGGCTGTTTTCCTTTGATCTGAAGCTGCACCTTGGTTCTGATCTAGCACAGTGGTCATGGTGCAGCTGCTGTGGAACATGACTTTCCAGGATGAATTTAAACCTTTAAACAAGTTTTAAGAGAGAACAGCAAGCTTCTTTCTTGTGTCACATTGTTGTTACGCAAACTCTTACTCCACGAGTCCTATACAACTCTGATGTTGTATACAAAACCCTGAACATTTAATGAAAGTCATTATTGAAGCAGGCCGTTGGCTCAGTACTAGCTCTGAATAACAATTCTTCACCTCCTTACTGGTTTCCAAAAGTCCTATCCAGTTCTCATTTACATGCAAGGAACTATTAACAGCATTGTTTCCTATCACTTCAACCATGCTCACACTCCACATATTTCTGTGGGTAATGAACAAGGAAGTTTCTACCCCTCAAGGTTAAAGAAAGAGAGAATGACACTTCACTTTGGAGGGATTTTCCTTGCCATCTTGAAAGCTTTGATGCAGATGACTGCAGTTACTGGTAGCAAACAGTGCAGTAGCTTGTGATGAAAACAAAAACTATAAGTAAAATGAGATTACCCTCCTCTAAATGGAAAAGTGTCCAAATGACATGGTCCATCTAGATGCTCCCTGTTTACACACTGGGCAGAGAACAGTACCTCTAAAAAGCAGTTCACTGCATGTCTGCCAGCTGTGGGTTAGTGACAGAATTGAATCCTCTCTGGACAGGCTACGTGGGATCAATCTCAGTGTTTCAGGACTGAACTGTTACACTGATATAGACAAGGACAAGGTCTTAACTTTCCAGCCATCAAAAGTGAACTGGAGATATTTTTCTGCTGATACAAGTGGCCAATCATGAGAAAGAGCCCCTCTCCCTAAGTAGCATACTTTCTCCTTAAGAATAAAAAATAAATTAAAATTATCAGGACTGGGATGGACTTCTACTTGCTCAGGGGTTTAGGAACCTTTTTATATCAAATCCAGGGATAGCTAAGTGACTTCTGCATCCTAGAAATAGCTGGTATGATCCAATTCTCCTGTAAAGTGCCTGCTTTTGGCTACCTTAGCCAGAGTTTTAAAACACTTCTAAAACAAACAAAACCGCAGTACTTTGGCACTTGCCTGTCAAAGCTTGGCCTGTCTCTCCACAGAGAATCCCAATGACACTGTCAAAAGAGCCCACAGTGCCATGAATGTGACAAAAACATTATTCAGCTGGGGTGAACAGAAAACAATGCCGAGGATGCTCCCTTTCTTCTTTTTTTTGGAGTAACAGTTGGACAGTACAGCCAGTATGAAATTGATTTAAAAGGATCCCAGAATGTTCATAGCTGTAACTCACAGCTGAACCACTGCTTCCCATTCCTCACCCAAATTCATACAGCCTACTAGCCGCTCTGAAAAGAAATAAAACAATCTTCCCAAAACCTCATATGCATGTTCACACACCTCTTAACCACCATCCTAACCACCTACACCTGAGAAAATGAGGGAAGTAGAGAAAACCTCATCTGAATTAAGAGACAAATTTTGCACTCAAGTTTTTCAGTGTGTCATTTAATATATGTAAATTAAAGTTTACCCACGTGCATTTGGATAGGAATTACTACAATTCCGTTGCAAATAAACTGGAATAACAGCTAATAAAAGAAAATCTTTCCGGTTTATTTCAGGAATACTAACACCCACCACGAGCTAGCACTGCTAGGAATTTAATGTAGCTTCCTGAATTGGCTACGTATTTCTTAACCTTGATATTTACTTGTAACATCAACAGAACTGACGCTAACAAAATTTAGAAATTTCTGTCTTTTTCTCAGTATTAAGTTGTGTGCTGAAGGTAAGATAAGAGTTTTCTGACTGCATGCTATATTATGTTTTCACATGATCATTTGTATACTGTCATTAAATATTCAACAACTTTATACTGTTATGCACAGTGCATTTTTATGCTTGGAAGTATGGCCGGTTGCATAAAATACTCTTTTAAATGTCTATATTAAATAATTTTGTGTTTCTTATGCTAGCATTTTCTCCAGAAATGGGTGCTGCTGGAAGTAGCCTTCTTTCCAAGTCTTCTATTTAAACTTGTTCCCATCATTCAGACACAAATTTATTTTGGGAGGGATAGGCAGGCCTAAGGGTTGAGAAGGACAGGATGGGGCCCTCTTCATTACATGATGCTCCTGGAGCTAGACATTGGCCTAATCAAACCCAAACTTCAAACTCATGTTAACCCTTCCATTAATAGCTTGTATGTTTTCAAGCATGCTTCTAAGACAATCTATGATCTCTATTCTCAGCAAGTACTTTTGCAACATTATGAACGTTTAGTGATTTCTACCCATAAACAAACACATATCACTTAGTCTCTAAAGTCTTCGTTACTCAGTCTGGTCACAATTTGTTGCCCTGGATTTTTGTAAGCCTTCTGTTTTTAACCTTGGAGTCAGAATCTTTTCACACAGTTTCATGTAAATAATAGCCAATGTTTACTTAACAGTATTGTCTGTTTTTCATTCCTTTTGTGATATGACAACTTTGATGAGCACCTTTCTTCTCCAGTGGGATTGAGAAGGAAGTGACATGCTCTCCAATCCCTTGTGGAGTTGGGACGTGTATAAGAATGAGATAATGTAAATAAATCCATTCCATTTTCCTCCTTTCTGCTGAACCTGGCAGGTGTAAGAGCGTCTTTATTGTGTCTCCGCAGACACAACAATTCTATTTTGTTATTGTCAATGTTTAAAGAATCTGTCCTCATGAAGAAGTCAGCAGTTAATGCTCTATCTTCCATTCAATGCTTTCCATTAATTTCAAAATTATCTCAACTCCACAGGTTTTGTGAAAAGTAATTAAAAACCTCACTTAATTTATTCTTTCATCAAATTTCACATCAAAGCCCTTTTGTACTATCAGAACTTCCTTTAATATAATTTTGATTATGGTAATCTGAAAATGAATATGCTTAGATGTTAACATGCTCTGTATTGTTGTCTTCTCCATTTAACGTCTTACTGCTAATTCACCTGCTTCCATGTAAACTGTGTACTTTTGCAATATTTCTGTCACAAAGTATAGCAGACGCTGTCTAACCATTCCTGGTCACTTTTAATCTTTTTTGGTGGCATGTTGCAGCACAGAATTCAACATTCATCCTCTTCCCATCAGTTAAGAATTAACACTCATTTCTGTGTTGCACAGCTTGTAGTGATCAGACACCTGGTGTTTTGATGCACCTTAGTGACTGACACAGTTCCAGTATCTATGTGATCACATATACAACAGCTGTAAGTGCTGACAAATCTACTAACGTTTTTTCTTAACCCCTCACCTTTTTATTTGCTGATGTATGCACAAAACTTCCTTGACTGATTTTAAGAAGTCATGGTTGATGCTTTTATTCTCATATGACAGTGATATATATCAGATAACCACAAGGATATAGATGAGCAATAAAATAACCACGGTACAGAAATAAAAGAAGTGAATACATGTTCTCTAATACAGAGGAGAAAGAGAATCTGAGGTCATTCAACAAGGTTAGAAGTATCGAATTATTAACAGATATCCAGTGAACCAGCAGCTGGTGTATATGTCTCTGTAATTAGCTCCTGGGTACACACCTTTCCAGAGCCCTTGAGATACTAGGGAAGCTGCTATGAGATTATAAACCTGCATAGGAAGGAAAGGCTCTGTTAGAAAAAAGAAGAGATGAATCAGTGACACGCTGTATAACATCACTGGTGCCTCAGAGCTGGGAGATTTGAATGCACTTGGTTTAGTATTAGGTAGCACAGAGCACAAGAGGAAGTAAATACATGAATATTTACTAAATAGAAATCATAAAATTCTCAATAATGAGGCTCAAAAGGCAAATTGTTCCATTAACAGAAGATTCTGTATTTACGAGGGGAGAAAAACCCACAGTACATAAATGCCATGTAAGAATGTAAGAGCACAACCTCCTCAGGCATAAACAGTTTAAAAATCCAGAGCTTGAACTCAAAAGTTCTTAACAAGCTGGCTGGTGGTGCCTCAGCCATAACACTCATTTTAGAAAGTCTCGAAATGCTGAAACTATCACAGTATGCAAAGAAAGGGAGCACTTGCTTGACATTAAAAAAGGGTAAAAGGGGACCCAAATGATATGCTGGATCCTAATCACAATCTTGAAGAAAATAATGGGAATATTGTATTACGTTTGACTAATTAACAGTAGAAATATAGATAAAAACGTACTGCTTAATGGAATAAAAATTTGTTTTAAACCCATCCTAATCTTTGGAGACTATAATGGCATTGTCCACATGAACATTTCCTACAGATCCTAAACACTTTGCAGTCTTCCTATACCCTAAAGTTGCAACAACCCCACCAATTTAAAATCACACCTGCAGCTGGTGATTTTCTAATGACAGGGACATATTCCGCCAGGTTTCCAAAACGTGGCAAAAAATTTACTTCTGAGATCTTTTGGGCTAAATCTGTATGAAAACACATTCTTGCTTACTCATGATTTTTCTTTTTAGTAGCATTTAGTAGTTCACTTGTTGGTATTGCATTCTTTATGATCCACTGTCTGGTACAGATATTAAAAAAACATGCTAGGTCTCCAGGGAATACACCAGGAAGGGTTAAGGCAACAAGATCCTGCCTTCCACAGTGATGTTCAGATGTTTTTCATGGAATAGAAACAAATCATAAACCAATGTCCTTTGACAGGGACCTTCCAGCTCTGTTAATGGGCAGCAGGTTCCAGAAGCATACAAACTTTGCATTTTCTGTTTCCTATTTTTTAAGAGAATTCTTTGTCATCAGATTTGAAACAATTTGATCTGATCACTGACATTTATGTACTTTTGTTTACACTCTGTGCCAGACACAGGTTACTAATAGGTGTGCAATTGATTCTAGTACCAGGGCAATGCATCTCATATGACCTTACAAACAACTAATTTCTTTCTAGTGCCCAATATATTTTTCCCAGTAACTTGCTTCATCCTACGTTTCCCTTACAACACAAGTATTTCAACTTTTAGCTTAACTTTCCAGTTAACGTATCAGATTTATGGAGCTGTACAAGAGCTTGTAGTCTTGTGGTTTGCCTTTGTCAGAAAGCACCGTATTTCTCAAATTATATTTTTATATGAGACTGTGAATACAGGATTTTTTTGCTAAACTTCATCTAGCAGTATGCCTACCACCAGTACCCTGGCAGCAGCTATAGGGAGCAGCACGGAAGATTCCATCCCTTATTATTTCTCTGCAATACTGCCAGGAAAATATGGAAGCACTGCCACAAGCCTCCTCTCAGTATTTGCCAAATTCCTTTCCAGAAGGAGAGATTCCAATTGCTCCATGCCAAAATTTAGTTTTCATAGGCATAAGTTGTTAAAAGGTAGGATGCCCAAGAATACTGGTAAGAAATTAAACTATGTCTTACCATAAATTGTCCAGCAAGTATATAAGAGCGGGATTTATGACTTCCAGCACCTAGTACTTGGCTGTTAACTCTAAGCTAGTTAAGAGAGAAGACTATCTTAAACTAGTCACTTCTGAATGGCTCAAGCTGGCCCAAAGGAGCTCTATTGTCAGTGCCATGCAATGAATCGATTTGTCACGCATTCACTGCGTACCTCTGAACATGTGCTAAGAACCTCTGACATGGCAGTAAAAGACTGATGTCTGAAACAGCCCTTCAGGGGCTAAACTAGGTTGCAGGGAAGTACAAGACTAAAACCAGAATCTTCTGTCAATATCCCTTGCATTCTTCATGATCAAGACCTCGGAATAAATTCCCCAGAACATTACCAACACTCTGTGTTACCTGGGGTTTCTTCTGCTAGCGCCCAGAGTACCATCTGTAAGAAGAGGGCAGAAGAATTTTTAATCCTACTCATCCTTTGATGTCTCCTGTAAGTTCTTCAGGGTCACATCCTATTCTTTTACTCCTTGTATTCTCCTCCCGCACAAAAAAAGTCAGGACATTGAAAAGGGAGAGGATGTTTGTATTATGCTGTGAAGAACTTTGGCATCAACGAGTAACTTTGAAGAACAATTCTGAAGATAAAAGATACAGATGAAGGACCAGACCCTGTCCAGCAGTCACATGGCATAAAAAGAATGGTTTACAAGGAAATGGATCTCTAGGGAGTAATTTGAAGTTTAAAAATATTTCTACATGCAGCCCAGGGAAATGCAGAGTTTTATCAGCACTGGCACAGTCCCCAGCAAAGGAATTAGCAAATGGGGAAGAAAAAGAGCTCACATAATGTCCACTCAACTGTGACTAGGAGGCTAACTGCAGTGAAAAGTGTTTCCACTTAATCTGCACTGACCCCTAACCACCTAATGCCTAGGTCATTCCTGCTTATCGAATAGAGATAAGTGGACAGAAATCATGTCAAGGAGGAGACAAACCAGTACCATGAAACCCAGTCATGACGATTTACAAAGAGACATAAAGAACCAAATGTGAAGCATGTGTGCATAAGCTGAAAATCAGAATAGAGTCAGAATAGAAACTCCCTGTGTCAGACATTTATTGATTTCTGAAGGAACACTGCAAGGTAGGTTATGACCAAACCAAAATATATGAATTGAGAAGAGGGGTGTAAGATATGATGAAAGAAGAGAGAGGGGAGCTGTTTGAATTTTAATAAGAATTATTAATTTTCCAATTTTATTTGTACATAAAAGCATGTGTTTAGAGATGCAAATTAAACAATGTAAGACATGCAAATAATATACCTGTCAAACAAGAGGACGGTTCACAATTTTTTAAATCCCAACCCAACACTTGGCAAAGTCAGAATGTGTATTTTTTACTTTTAATGACAGAAATTAACTTAGCACCATGGCTTGCTACTTCGGCCACTTTCCAGAAGTGGACATGTTTACATGAATTATAGTTAAGAAACTGGAGGAATATTTTGCACAGTCTAGCACAACTGACAAAAAACCCACCATAGATAAATTACAGACCATGTCACATTGGTCTTAAATGCCACAGACATAACTGCAAGGGAGAATTAGAGAAAGATACTTGAAAGGCAACAAATAACTAAAAACACCAGAAAGCAATGACCATAAAGCAAGAAGAGGAATGAGGATGAGGATGAACTACTAGTTGGTGGTTTTGTATCATCACAATATACGCTTTCAGAAGTAGAGAGTGGAAATCAGTGCACCCGAAGTATTTAGACAGCTCCACGTCGTCATGGTGTGCTACAGCCCAGGGGAAAAACGATGAGCTGAGCAGAGTGTAGAAAAGGGAGGTGCTGGGGTACACAAGCTGCCCGAGGCCACGCTGCCATGGCCTTGGACACAAGTGCACTGAATGCAGAGGAGCAGGTCTGTGCACAGCTACCGAAAGCAGTGCCAAGAGCAGCAGCTGCAAGAGCACCAAGTTACAAGATAACCTCAGGCTCCGCAGTGCAGGCAAAGCTGAAGACAGGGACAGTGCTGGGGCAGGCAGGCACCAGCTCCAGTCTAAGGAGGTCAAAAACTAAGAAGGTAAAGGAAAGGTCTCAGACAGAGGGAAGAATATGTCAAGGAAGGACATCAGAGACCAAGAAGGTCCCTCCTCAACAGCACCAGGACAAGAAGTACGAAACTGGTTTACAAGTCCTTTGTCGGTGAGAGGCCTGACAGGCCACAGTGGCATGGCTAGAAACCCACTTTCTAGGGTATAGGATATATGAGGTTGGTGAAACCTCGCTTGGAAAGAAAAGCTGTGAACTAGCAAGGACCTTGAGGAAAAAAGGTAAGAATTGAAGTAATCATCAGGAAATCAATCTGTGCAGACAGGGCTGGGATGCTAACTTGGATCTCAGCACCAATATAAGCAGTCTTCTTAATAGTGAGACAGTTCAATAAGCATGGAGTCTGATGGCATGCTGAATGTTAGAAAGAGTGGTGGTTTCATTGTCCACTGCTTCAGAGCAGCATGAGAGCCAAGCCTTCTGAGGAAGGTGAGTTTGGGCAGTCTCCCTAGATCTGTACAGTTCTCTTATGGAAAGGAGTAGGACTAAGCTCATTCACACCATTCAGAGCATTTACCATCTGAGAGATGACTCTCCAGCATGCATATTTTCACTCACAGTCAGTAAAATAAAGAGGTGCAGAATCTTTTTTCAAATTGCAATTGGTTTTGCTGTTGTGAGCAATGAATTTTGTGTAACAGAATTCAAGTGGGTGGGACAGCCCTGGAATTCAGAACTTCCTGAAAGGACTAAAAGTCAGGGATGACTTAGACTACCTTATGGCTTTTTGGCAAACTGTTTCTTTATTTTCAAAGACACTTCTGTTGTTTGTGGCAAGACCTGAACTTTATTTTTTGATCCAAAAAAATCACCTTTGTGTTGAAAAAATATGACACAGTTTTTTCTCATGGCCTAAAACAACATAACCAAGATGCATGAATTGTACTACTCTGTTTTTTGTAGGAAACTGACTTTGCAAACAGAAGAGGAATCACCTGCATTTCAGTTTTATCGTTTGTTTTCCCCACTAGTAAAGAAATGTAGAAGGCAGTGGGGATGATAAGTCAGATGCTCCCACTGCTCTCAGAACACGAAAAACAGAAGACAGTTGTGTTGTAAAGAATGACTAGGACCTTGCTTCTTTACATTTTATTTTATTTTATTTTATTTTATTTTAGGCTTCCAAGAGAGTAAGGTGTGGTTTAGAGCTGAGATCTTCGGGCTACGATACTACACACTCCAACTGGAAAGCAGCTAAGGGGGAATATTTCCTATAAAGGCTTTTATTTTACTTCTGACACAAAGTCCTTAAATATAATGAGCTCTTCCTTTCCTTTAAAGGACCCCTTCAGAATTGGTGCCAAAATAGAAATGGTGAAGTTAGCAATGTCTATCCTGCCAAGGAGGAGGGCCTCAGATTACGGTCTCTCATTATTGCAAGGGTGAACTTGAGGGCTTGACCACTTTATGAATTACTCATAGGCTGGCACAGCCAACAATATTGTGGCTATTCTGACACTTTCATCACCCATGAGCTACTTTGAAAATATCCTCCAGTCCTTACATTCAGGTGGCTTAGTGGAAAGGAAAGAGTGGTAGAAAATCCAAATGACTGATAGGTCATAGACCACACCAGCACTGCTCTGATCCATTTTAAGACAAAGGGGCCTCTCTCATTCATTCCTTTCAAAGGTATTTCAGTCTATCTTAAGCTTCATGATGGAAATGAGAATTTCACAAAAAAACACCACCCTGGTGAGAAATCAGTGCAAGAATTTCAAAACAAGAGAAACCAGAATGGGTGTTTGCAAAGAAACAAAGATTCTTGGAAAAATTTCTGACTTCCTTTCAGACCATGGGTAATTTGATTAAACACTAATGAAAAAAGTAGTGCCTGAAAGAAAATGACTGGGGGCAGTCCTGAGCTATTTAATTTACAGGCAGTAAGGAAACCTAATTGGATGCATTTCTGGATATATCTGGAAAGTGCTTATTTGCATGAAAAACAAGCACATAAAAACCACTGGATACAAACAAAATACATAAATATTGAATTCTCTGGACATCTCATATCAGGTTCTTATGTTTGTGCAAGAGAAAATAAAACCATCTTCTATTAGAGTGAATTCACGGAACACTGTGGGTGCTGGAGGCCAGACCTGTTTTACCACCACTTACCTTCTGATGTACTAAGTTCTTTTGAAATCACAAGAAGAGCACTCAGTCTCTGGAGGTGATAGGAGAGGAAATGGTAGGAGATCATCAGCTCCTTTCAGCTTTAACAAGGCCTTTATCAGAGACTTATGAAGGATAGTACATACTCCAGTAGAGTGTCCCTAATCATCAGTGTCTGACTACTGCTGGCCTGGGGCTACAGTTTCTTATCTGGCAAAGGGTCAGTCCAGACCTGCCCACGTAAGGGAGAAAAAATGAGGTTTCTATTCCTCAGTCCTCAAATGAACAACCTAAGAGCAGCAGACAGCTTAGTTCTTTGCTCCCAGGACACCAGCCAGCACAATGAGGAAAACAAACAACATGAGGTCAAGAGTTTGTGCCATTTTCTTCTCTGTTCATCCTCATTTAAAGCCTGCATCACAAGTCCTAAAGCAAGTGTGCCCCCAGTGCAGTATATCAACATGGAGTCCTTTATAAAAGATTTAAGTCCTTTACTCACAGCGACATGTAGTTTATAACAGCTAACACAGACATTGCCTGAAAGGCTCTTTAATTCCACACAATTCCTACATTTCCAGTGCACACTCTTCTGATATCCAAAAGGCACTACCAGACCAAGGACGGGTTTCATGACTTGTCATGCCCACCAGCTGCAGCCCACCTGCCAGTTTCTGTACATTTAGACCATACGTGGACTACTTATCCAGCATATCATTTTACCTTTTCCATTCTAAACAGCCTGAAATTGTAGCTGTAATTACCAGATCATTATCCACACAAAAAGATCATATTTGAGTAGTACTGGTTTTTTCTGTATATGATTGTCAAGAGTTCTCATTGCCCACTTGGTACTCCACTAGATATCATCCCAGTGGAGGAGAGAGTGTTCAAGAGAACTTATTCCAGAGCTCTCATAGAATCACACATCTCAAAACAGCCTTTCTGTACCAGCTCCCCCTGAAAAAGCCTCAATATCTCTGCATCAGGAAGTTGCAAATGACATGTAAATACCAGAAGTGTCCCAAGGACTTCCAAGAATCCCTATCGCCACAACAGCCAGCTACCTGGTCAATAAAAGCTACTGCTTCTTTGCAAGCAGGGTATGATCCTCACTTTATTTACAGTAATGAGAAGGTGTGACAGAGCACCACAAATGCACTCTGAGGGAACTGCACAGTCAATAGTAGACAGTATATCCTCTCAGAAGCACATTTTGAAGCATCTCGCTACAAGAAAGACATTAAGGTGCTGGAGCGTGTCCAGAGAAGGACAATGGAACTGGTGAAGGGTCTGGAGCACAAGTCTTATAAGGAGAGGCTGAGGGAACTGGTGTTTTAACCTGGAGGAGGCTGAGTGGAGACCTTCTGTCTGTCTACAACTACCTGAAAGGAGATTCTAGTCAGGTGGGGTTTGGCCTCTTCTGCCAGATAACAAGTGACAGGACAAGAAAAAATATCCTCAAGTTGTGCCACGGGAAGGTTAGACTGGACATTAGGAAAAGTTCCTTCACTGAAAGGGTGTTCAGGCACTGGAACAGGCTGCCCAGGAAAGTGGTGGAATCGCCATCCCTGAAAGTGTTCAAAAGATGTGTAGCTGTGGCACCTGGGGACGTGATTCAGTGGTGGACTGAGCAGCGCTGGATTAACAGCTGGACTCAATCTTAAAGGACTTTCCCAATCTAAATAATTCTATGATTCTATTTGCATTGCCTTCTGTTGCAAATAAGTGGTTGTGCTGTTTAAAGAATAAGAGTTAAAAGTTTTGGCAAAAAGCAGGTTTTCATATGAATTTTTAACTTTAACAGAGCTCAGTGGCAAGTTTCACTCTATTACTTACCACTTGAATGAAACATAAAAAGGAAAATCAAATCAGAATCAAAGGACATAAGCACAAAAGATAAGGATGCAGAAGGGTTTAGCAGCATGTCATCATTAACTGATTTAACAATTATAAAGCAATCCATCCAACAGGATTTACTATAATTATAACAGTGACTTAATTATATATTTACATTAACAACACTCATATGTAATCAAGTCACACACATGCACAGAGGCAAAGAAGTGTATACATCTATATCTATGTGTGTTCCTCTACACAGGAAGTAATTTCATGTTGTGTTAAAAAAACAGTGCCACATACCCTGCCATAGTGTCATAACCATATCTGAAGTATCCAAGCCAGAATCTCTTACTGTATCCTCTTATATCTCAATATTTTTGGATGGCTGGGTAGAAGCAGTTGCTGTTGGGACACTGAATATCTACCTCACTGTCTCCTATGCTTAGAGCCTCCTCAGAGAAGACTAGGCTTTGAAGTTACTCTCAGGGATGGTGAGAGAAGCCCACACCATTCCCAGGGCACTGCTAAGGCAGGTTACATTGGTACAGCCTTGTGAAGGATCAGGCTGCAGCATGCAGGGCACAGGGAGGCCTGCACTTGGCTTTGAAGACAATCACGGGCACTGCTGTATCTGCACATCAACATGTTGAGGGCACACAGTGCAGTGCCCAGACTTGTGTGTCTGAAGAAGGTGAGGTCACTGTGCCAGTGAAGGTGGACAAACACCTACCCCTCCTATTATCTCCCCAGCACAGCCTTGCAGCTTTAGAGTCAAACACCTTTCAAACATCTTCCTCACAGCCTGAGCTAGAAATTGTTGCCAGCTTCCAAGGTAGGGACCACAGCTTTGCCAACAAGTACTCCAGCAGCATGTGGAGTCTGCCAGTGCCAGGTGAGGCTCCCAAATGTGCTTCCTAACAGCTGAGTCTCTCAATGCCAGCTGGACTGCAGAAGAGGAAAGCAGTCAAACAAACACTTGGAGGAGGCTAAGAAGGTAGAATGTGAAACTGAGCACAAGTTTAAGCAGTATATTAAACAGTTTGTCAGCCAAGATTTCAAAGGTCTTCTTTGCATCATGGCTAGAATCTTCTGCTCGTGTAAGTAATGCCTGCCTCCAAAGCACACATAGCCAGAGTAATGTGTGCGTTATTCTTTGCATACACTTATTGCTTCCTCTTTATGCATTTGGGAATCTGGGCTTTGAAAGCAAAGGCACAGAGGCATGAGGTGATTGATTTGCATTCTTTTAAAGCTCATGCCAGGTGTGAATAAGAAAATCAGAGAAACAAGCTGTGTGCTTCTTACAAGGTGTAAAGATGCCAGCGCGGCCTTCACTGAGCTGACCATGCCAGGTACTCGATCCACTGTGTGTAAGAGCTACCAAGCCACATGCAAAAGAGCAAGGCAGGCAGCAGGGCTGACAAAGTGCAGGGAATTGAGAATGGCTTTGCACAGCGCACAAAACAGCCAGAAAGGCTCCAAAACCCATAAAACTGAATCTGACTTCGGAAATAACATTCAGAACACAGCTCTGACAAAATAAGGCAGAGTGAGAAAGAGAAGCTGATTAGTGTATCTTAGTAACATTTACAAAATGCATTTCCTTCAAATAGCACAAGCATTTGGTTGCACCTAGAAAACAAACACCAGCAATTACAGCCATCTTGTCTCCTCTCTTTCTTCGTAAGATGAAACCATACTCTGAAAATTAATTTGGTGTCACAAATGAGCGAGCTGGCATGAAGAATATCAGTCAGGTCACCAGACAAAAAAAGAGGGAATTTTACATCTATTCATCAGTGCTGTGTCTTCTCAGGAGAAGATAAGCATACTTTATGGAAAAATAATACAAATGTACCCCTTTAAGGAAAACACTTTCGTGCCCTTTACCAATGGAAAAGCCAATGCTGTTAGAAAACTTAACTGGTAACCCAGCATTCAATGTGAAAGAATAATTTTTTTTTTCAAAGCAAATTTACACTGAAATGGAGTTACAGATTCTCCTTAATTATATTTTATTTTTAAAAGGAAAGGGGAAAAAATTCTGTAATTCTGTGCACTGGATCTATTTGAAGGAACGAGAACATACAGTGTTTTATATGTCACCACATCTGAATAAGGAAGATAAAATAGGTAAAATAGGACAAGGATTAAGGCACCAAGACTAAGAAGTCTTCCCCAAATCATACAGAAAACTTGTGGCTGAAAACCAGCCCTAGGAAATCTGACTCTCCTTACCACATTGTAAGAAAGGTAGGCAAAGAGAGCTGGAAGTTTGCATTGCCTAACTTGAATACAGGCTAGAAGAAAAAATTAATTTATTTTGTACATTTGCTTTTAGTGGTATGTTAGATTGATTGAAAGAATGACAAATGTCTCCAGTGCTGCCAGTGCTTATAATTCTACTCTGAATTCAGTTCTCTACAGTGTTTTTCTTAAACATGCAGTTTCTGGAGCCATGTAATGACATGAAAATTACAGCAACAAAAATGACTTAATAGTTACCCAGGATAGCAAACACAAACTGGAAAGACTCAGAAACCAGATGGCTCATAAATATGTTTAATTTGATGATTTTTAACCCTATCTGTGAAACCTGAGCTTGGAGAATTAAAAAAACAGAAAAACAGTGCTTGCTATATTTTTCCCTTTGCCAATCATAGAAAGACTATGCAAAGGTACTTTGATGAGCTTTATTTCTTACCCCTTCATGTATTTTTCTCACAAAGAATGAAAGGACATGATGAAGAATATTCTTGTATGTAGCTGATGTTTCTTTAAAAGCTCATGGGAGCACTTCTGTGTGTGCTAGAGAGTATGAAACATTTTGTGCACAAAATTTAAGCCTGGGCTCAAAACTTTTTTACTGTCTTCCTTTAAGATGATAAATGTAAACCCCCACTCTCCACCTTCAGATTCAGTCCTATCTGTAAATGTTTAAGAGAACCTCCCCTTAACAACATTTTGTACATGGTATGAGTCAAAGTTAAAAACAGACTATTTTGTCTGAAGGGCTAAAGGAGAGGCTTGAACACCATACAACATCATGGTGTATCTCTTATTCCTCGGTGCCATAGCATCAATGGTAGGATTCAGACTATCAGCCCAAACTTGTCCTCTAAATCTGTTGCAAGTTTTGTTAACTGGATGCAAAAAACTAACATGTTCCAAAAATAAGAAACTGTCAAATCCAGAACTAAATGACAGCTAAACCAAATATTTTTCTAGTTAATAAAATAGGATTGTAGGTGTTTTCACAGTGGTACAAATTCATAAGGCAGTTGCCAGCTCACTGACACCAAGCTGACAAGGCTGGCATTGAGCACTTGCTCCCTTGCAGAGATTGGAAAGCTGGCGTCCCTAAGTTAGATCAGGTTGTATTCACATAGTCTGAATTCAGGTGTCTAATCCTACAGGCTGGTTTCACAAGATACTTATTTCAATGACTGTTGGGAGAGATTCAGAAAAAAAACCCAGCAGAGTTTCCCAGAACAATTCCTACTGCCCCAGCCTGCCTTCCTTTTGGCCCCACTGTGAGAGTGACCCCCTTCTTGTCCTTGTGCAGCGATCACCATATCATATCCTCAGCTGTACCTAATACAAGCTATAAAGGGTCACATCGTAACCGAAACATTAAAATTATGTACAAAACAAGAAAGCTTTTAACCTAGACCATTTCAAAGCATCCCTGCGGTATGACTGACACAGCTGAGATGAGACCATGCTACCACTTGAGAGTTGCCTAGAGAGGTTGAGACAAGCATGCAAGCTGGAGAGACAAGATAAACATCGCCCAAATGTCGACCTCCATGTTCACTCAGTCTCAAGAGTGCAAAGAAGCCAGCAGAAGAATCAGCACTTCAATCTCTGAAATTCTGCATTTGCCTGAGTGCTGGTTTTGGCTGGGGCAGAGTTAATTTTCTTTGCAGCAGCTTGTATGGGGCTGTATTTTGGATTTGTGCTGAACATAGGGTTGATAATATAGAGGTGGTTTTGGATTTTGCTGAGCAGGGCTTACACAGAGCTGAGGCCTTTTCTGCTGTTCATACTGCCACAGCGGTGAGGGGACTGGGGGTGCATGGGAGGCTGGGAGGAGACACAGCCAGGACAGGTGACCCCAACTGACCAAAGGGATATTCCAGACCATGTGGCATCATGCTCAGTATGTAAAGGGGCGGGGCAGAAGGAGGAAGAGGGGGATGTTCAGAATGATGGTGTTTGTCTTCCCAAGTCACCATTACATGTGATGGGGCCCTGCTCTCCTGGAGATGGGTGGACATCTGTTTGCCTATGGGAAGCAGTGCATGAATTCCTTGTTTTGTTTTGCTAATGTGCACAGCTTTTGTTTTCCCTATCAAACTGTCTTTTATCTCAACACATGAGTTTTCTGACTTTTATCCTCCTGATTGTCCCCCCACTCAGACTGGTGAGGGAGTGAGTGAATGGCTGCATGGGTCTTTGTTGCTGGCTAGGATTAAACCACAAGAACTTGATACAGTTTACCTGTCACCTTTCTCAGTGGAAGAATATCAATAACAGTATTAATTGGGCTGTTGCTTTTCATCAGTCCTTCTTCTTGCAGCCACAAAGCATTTCCTACCAGTAATAGAATAACTTCTCCAGCTTACTCTGCATATACCTTAGTACAAAAGTGATTGTAATTTCTTCTGAAACGTAACTGAAAAATAACTATTGGCTAGGTTTAGCTGATAACCTGTACACTCACATGCTGCATAAACCCCTGAAAAATGGTAATCTCTATATAAAATAGGTAATTAAAATATTATCACACAAAATCACAAGCAACCCCTGAGTATTATACAGTTTTGGATAGCTGCATCCACTGAGGGAAGACAACATGTTTAGAGCAAAGGTATTTCCCACATATTTTTGGGTTCTAAAATAAGTTTTAAAAGTAGTTGTAAAAAAAAGAAAACCACCATATTTTTCCTTTCATTAATTTTCACACACACACATGTGCATACAGAAGGTACACAAGAGAGGAAAAAATTGTGTGGGAATCAAAATATGAAGGTAAGAAATAAAAAACCTTTGCCCTGTCAAAAATTTAGTGAATAAGAAATGAAAATATCTTTTGGAAGGAAATGCTTGTGTCTCATCAGACCAATCTAGCACAGCCCTAGATGAGGTGAAAAGAGCTAGATCTGCAGATATCTCCTAGTTTTCTGCCCATCTGAATAGCTAGAACACAAGCCCTTTTAACACAGCTGAATAAAACCCAGCTTGGTTTACTCACTTTGTTTTGCTTATAATTAATTCACAAGTTTATTTTTTGTAAATTTTGCTGACTTTTTTCTCTAGGACTGCAATAGACTGAGAAACAAAATGTCAAAATCTGGGAAAGTTTAGACTCTTCTAAGAACCTGATAGATCTTGAAGGGCCAGGAGGTATGTGGGACTTCAGGAAAGCTGAAGAAAATTAGTGATAGCAATGACTATGCTATCAGGGCTTATAAGATTCATAAAGTCCAGTGTCTCACTAAGCTCTAGGCTGAACTGTTTGCTTGCATGGGGTTAAAGAAAGCTTCCCTCAGAGGTTTTAAATACTATTTGAGTTCCTGCAGTGACTATAAACACAGAAAATGCTCCTGTTGTGAACTACATACTTTAAAAGTGTTACTCATGTAAAGAGATCTGAACTCCAGCACAGTACACATCAAAATGCCACTGAGAAAACTCTAAAAACATGTTAAAAACCATGGAAATTTTAAGCAGTCATGCTTTTCTATGATTCTATTTGCTGAAGTCAAAGTAATAAATAGGTCTTTAATCACTCAGAGCTCAGTAGGAAAAAAAAATATGAATAGCAAATATTTGGAAAATTTAAACTGCAGATAAATATAACAACAGAAACAGAAAATTTTTAAAAAGCAAGACATCTAAGGTATTAGCAGTGTGTAAGCATAATCATCCATGCTCCTTACACTGTCTAAAATACTAGTCAAGGCACATGGGTCTGCAAAACCACCAAATGAATTATCCAGTGAAGCAAAGCCATTGTTCAGTTCTGTTCCAGAGTAAATTCAGCTTTGCCTGAGGTTGATCAAGTTCAGGCTGACAGCTGCTAACCCTTCTTTTGGTAATCCAAAACCATGCTGGCTGGGCTCCTCATCTCCACTGGAAAAGAATTCCTCCATCCTGCTCTGCCACCCAGCCTTGGCCGCCTCCTATCCTCTCTGTGTATCCCCACAGTTTCCTCCTGCATCCCTAAAGCCAGGAGAGCAGAGCAGATATTGTAAGGCAGAGCTACAAGGGAAAGTGCACGAGCAGAGTTCACCCTCAGCATCATAGAAAAGGGACTTGGTCACAGCTGCAAAGCCCTTCAAACCAGCCCTGCATCACTGCATGGAAGCAGGTGCCTCCAACAGCACCTCTGATGTCAAAACTGTGATTGCAGCCAACTGTGACTCTGAACCAGTAACCTACCTGGTTCAGTTCTCACTGGAGTTCCAACATGACCCTCAGTTCTGCTTCAAGGCAGGAAAAAACTTCCAGTTTCGGTTTCTGTTGGCCCCTGAGTAACACAAAAACTCTTCACCAGAACAATGCAGGAATAGATACTTCCCACCTCCTGTACTTAATTCTGTGCAACAGAACACCATCACATCCTTCCATGTCACTTGCTACTGTCACTCTCAGTTACTTTATCATTCCTGTATTTTTAATACGTAAATATGTATCACCATAAACACAGACACAGAGGAGAGGTGTGGATGCTCTAACTCCAGAAAGTTTGGCTGTTTATGTTCTCAAACACATGCTGTGCTACAAACTGGGAAAAAAAAAACCTAACTGAGCAACTGAAATACATGAATAAATGCATCATTCTTGGCTGATAAGCCAAAGCTTATGGGATTTCAGATACCAATTAGCTGAAAATCTGTGATGTCTTATTAGAAGACACGATTCTCCCATTAGACAGGGCAAAAGTTCATCTGAGTTGCAAGGATAAATCTGTGCTTTTTGAAAAGACTTCAGCTTTTAATTCTATATTATAATTCTATATTTCACTCTCATTCTTGACTAACTCTGATGAGGCTGCTGTACAATAGGTTTTTAAACTCAACCAGTGCCAATGTCAGGGAGGTTTACACCTTCACAGGGAATAGTTCAGTTGGAAGGGACCTACAACAATCATGTCATCCAAATGCCTAAAATAAATATAAAGCCAGCTGGAAATCTTAAAAGTTTTTCACCAGCAAACAGAGAGTTGTGTAAAGTTTCATGATTTTACAGCCAGCTTTGTGTAAGGGAGCATATATAGAAAATCCACCTGAAATTCTCCTAAAAAGATAACATTTGGCCTGTGGGTGAACATCTCACAGAAATTCTGAGCTCTTTATTTACTCAGTACATATGGCAGAGTTGCTTTTTCTAGGTGAGGAAGACTGAAATGTCACCTCTGTTTCCTTTTATGTAATTTCCCTCTGTTTCCATTTTTCCTCATAGGTCCAGTTGTGCTGGCATGATGCAGCTGGGAGAAGCCACAACATGGAGGTACACCACCTTGAGGAAAGCTCTTAGGAGCAGCACATGAGGAAAGCAAAATGCTTCAGGGACACCCTGCCACTTGCCTGGAAGCTGTGATCCCTTAAGCACTGCAGAGGCCCGGAGAGGTTCTGACACCACATTTGCTTAATTGTAAAGGTTCTACACCTTGTCTTTCCTCTTGCGCATCCAGCGCAAAAAGGCGGGAAGCTGACATTCCCCAGGCGCAGACCCTGGTGGTGCTGAACAAGTCACAATCTGAAACAAAGGCTCTCCATGTTCCTCTTGCAACACATAACACACCACTGTGTTCTGTTACCACTCTCACCAGGGAGCTGCTCTCCCTACGCACTCAGAGCACATCTGTCAGCTACAAGTCACCTCCCATCAAACATTACAATTCACCCCTTTGCCAAGCCAGCCTGCTCTCCTACCTGCCACGGGTTTCATCTCTGTACATGCTGTTAGTAGGCCACATCAAAGCACTGGGTTTGTTACATGCCAGTAGGGGAGAGAAGCAGAGGAGCAATTATAATGGAATGGGAGGAAGAGGAATTGTAAGAGGAAGGACTGATGCTGAGAGGCAGGAAAAGACTATAAGCCTGATCCAATTAATTAGCATAATTAATGTCATTATTTTCCTACTCTGATTTAAGGATTCAATACAGGAATCATGCTTACTTGCAAGAGTCTCAGATAAAAGTCTCCAGATACAGAAGGCAAGATGTTGCATGGCTGTAACTGTATTCCCATAGACATCCATCAATTTATGTTAACTGTGAACCCTGTGGGTTCCTTCCTCTCCATATATTTCTGGAAAGAGCTCGCCTGCCTCTCCTTTCAGCAGCCGCTTTGTGCTTCTGCTTTTCCTAAAGGCTTGCAAAATGTTATTTTTGTTTCTTTTATTTCTGAGGAGTTTGATCCAATACCAAGCTACAAACGGTACAGTCGCTGTCTGCATGTAGAGTAACGAGCATCAGCCTAAAGACAACCACCTGCATGCACAAATCTAAGTACAGATTGGAATGTGGTATTATAAAATAGCTGGACAGTTTTAGTTCAGGATTTTCGAAGTTACTGGCAAGCCCAAAGAAATTTTAAAAACCAAACCAAACAAAAACCTGACACAGGTCAACCTAAAAATCTTCCAGATCAGAAGTTTTATAAAATTGCGCAGACCAACACATTTCAGGGAGTGCTGGACTAGAACAGTTTATGACAAAACTAAACATTTAGTATCAAATCGTGTTTTATGCTTTTTAAATAATATTTCAGATTTCTGAATGCAAGGCTTTTCTGAGCACAAGTTTGATATTAAAAAAATGATTAAAGCATGTAGATATATTTGAATGTCTCAGTGTGAACTAACTGGTGCAGACACAAAGCAAGTGACCAAATGTAACAGCTCAGAACCTAGACCTCTTTATGAAGCAATTTAGTGTCACACATCAGCAGTTTTCACTAAAATTAGTTCAAGATGAAAATTTCTCTCCACTCTTGTCACAGACATCACAGATACACTTCTACACACCAGCACAGTCAGCACACAGTCCTTCACATATACAAGCAGGCTGAAGACAGGAACCCTCCTGTATCTGTTTAGGACTCCAGGGAGTGGCAGAGGAATGCTTTTGAAACTCCACTGGAGTGAAGCATCCTTTTCTCCAACTTTGATCTTATGGACTAATTAGAAATTGTGAAGCTATGTGGCATGGACAGAAAGATGGTTTTTTTCTATGGCTGCTCATAATACATTGACTTCAGCTCTAAAGTGTCAGTACACATGGCTCACTACCTGATTTCTACCTCCTCCAACTTAGTCCTCCCTCCTGATGCAGTTTAGAAATCCCTAGTGTTTGTCTGCATGTGCTCCCTTACTGTGGGATTCCCATAGTTTTATCATATCCTTTTCCACTGTATTTCAAAGAGTCACGAGTTTGTAATGTCTATGACTTAAAAAGAACTGTCTCGTTTTCATTTCAAGGCATCCACCCAACATTTGACTTTCAGTGACAGCCATAGTGCCTTGAATTGGATATTCAAACTGGGCGCAGTATATGAAGACATGCTGTCATTTGCACAGTAAAGCACTGTGGATACAACTCCTGAGACAAATTTTGAGGATCATTCGATGCTGTTCTGGTTGGAACCATTTAAGTGAAACCACTACTGTACCTGTGTGCAACTTTAACTGAGCAGACATAGGCACAAGAAAAAGAAAATAAGAGGGAAGTTCTTCAGTGAAGAGACAGAAGAGAACACAGGGTCCCATCCCTTCCATGCTTGACATGCTCTCCTCTAGCAAAGGGATACACAAAACACTAAAGGTTTGTCTAAGTGAAATAGTTGCACTGGTTTATTTTAAGTTGGCTTAGAACAAAATAAGGTACTCCTATATCTTCATGCTCGTGTGGACTGACTAAACTTCAGCCAGTTTATACTCCTTCTATAAAAAAGGCCAACTCAGTTCTGAGAGACAGATAAACCCAGGGAGAGAAACTAAATGTTTGGGGCTTCTCAAAACTGTTTGTTAGACAAATGCAAGCATCCAGGAATGGGACATTTGTAATTGCCATATTGATATACTATTCCACAAACAAAAAGCTGGCTGCCTTACTCCTAAACGTGCCATCAACCTTCCTATGCTTCTCTGCCTTAGAAAGGATTCAACAAAACCCAAAACCGTAACTATTCACCAGGCTGAAATTAAATGTAAGTTACCCTATTCTGTGACATCTGCACTGCAAGTGCTGGAAGGGACTGTAAAGAAATCCTGACAAAATGCCTCTACTAATATTATCTCACAGACTGTGGTTACACTCAATAGCTAAACTCTAAGCAATGACGTAAACATGACCACACATTTGGAAAGGTGTTTGAGGTTTGCTCAGGATGTATGCTGTGCTGTAATTTTGCAGATAGCTGGCTCTCCACATTCAAAGGCAAGAGTATGACATGTGACCAAGCACAGCCTGGTTTCTTGCAGAAGAGAAAAGGACTGACCTACCCAGCCCTCACCAAGCTCAAGTAATCAAAAGAAAATAATCCAATATGAAGGCTCAAAGTAATGCTCAAAGTAGTGCTTAAAATAAAAAGGAAATTCTGCCAGACATTTGTCTGGTGGCTTTTTTCACCTTATTCCTAACCACCTCCTGAGACCTGAGGTTAGTGTGCAACCCCAACCTCCAAATGACTGTGAAGTTGCTTTGACACTGAACAGTGCACACTTGTGCACTCACTCCTTTCCTGATACCTTTGTTACCTTTGTTTCGGTGGTTCTATTTCTGAGGGTTTTTCCTACTGTCATTCTCTACAACTTCCTGAATTTTCTCATAGTGTCTTAACTTTTGCACCAAGAGGAGTTGCAATGTCCTCCAGTGTTTCAATGTGCCAGAAATTGTCGGTGGATGGGAACTCTGAAATCATTCTTTTATGATAGAGCTCATCAGAAATTCATATGCCAGCCAGGAAAATAAAAGAGAGAAAAGAGGACCTGCAAATTCCCTCATCACTTAGACCTATGGGCTATCCAAATAAAGAAGGAAATGTAAAGCCACTCCAAGAACATGCTCCAGTAAAAATTCTGCAGTGGAAATACAAGTGGTTTTTAAACTAATTGGCTATAGAGTCTGAGAGCTGACCATAATAGCCCCCATAGTGAGGCAAGGAACCCCCATGTGAAGCTTGTGACAGCAGCTACACAGTTAAATGCTCATACATTGAAGTCTCCCCCTGGGTGATTGAGATTATTTTTGGCAGAAGTTTGGACAGAGACTGTAAAATGTACGTTTATTTTCATTCAGCTCTTTACTTACTTTCTCTGTAACACACCCTTTAAAAAATCTTTTTCCTAATACAGACGTGCTTCATATCATAGACTTGGATATACAGCAAATATAATTATTATTCCTTATATTAACCGTACTTGCATGTTGAAAGCCATTCCACCAAAAATACTGGAAAGATACTTAGCAGTTCTTGATGAGACCACATGCCATAAAAGCTGAGGCTTTAGGGACATACAGCTCTGCTTGCATGAGGCACACTTGTCCTGGGACCCTTTGATAGTAAAACAAGTTCCACCCTCCCAACAGAAATAAAAGGCCAGAAAAATCTGAAATCAAAGACGCTGTGCTATGCCTTGGCATACAATTATAAATAGAACTAAATCATGAAACCTGCTTAGAAACTAATGTCCCAGTGTGTCTTCATATAAAAGTAAGTATATACAAGTTCATCATTTAGCCAGAGAGAGAAGTGCGCTGGGCTAGCAAGAACTCGCTGTAGCGGCCAACAACCTGTTTGCCTTTCCTCCTTTCCTGCCTGGAAGTTACATGATCTGTTATACTGAGAAATACAAAGTGTCTCCTGATCCTTGTCTAAGGGTCACGTTGTAGTCACTGTATCTACACTGGGGGTACTATTGTAACTGCAGCTCTCTGAGAAGTTCAGCATGTCCTGATAGAGGCTTTTCCCCCCGATATTCATAACAAATTTGCGTGCCACTGTGCACATATAGTAAATGTGTCTCACTCCTAGCTTCTTGTCCCATTATTGGTTGCATGCATGCTGCCACCTTCCAAATTTTCTCCTATTCCTGCAGCTTCCCTCCTAACATCACTCTTCCTCTCTCCTACTGTCGCTTCTTTTCTTTTGCTGTACTTGGGAACCAAAGCTGACAAGTGACAAACCGAGCAGCACAAAGATTCCTTTCAAAACTTTGCCTGAGAATTACTTTCTAGTTGGGAGCTCATAAGTCCATCTTTCATAGTCCCATAGCTTCTTCTCTCTTTATCTGTGTCCCTCATCTCTCTGCTTAGACAAAGCATCCTCTCCAAACTACACCCTTTCCTGTAAGCAACCTTCTCTACTCCTGGAGCATTACTTTCACCCACCTCTCCAAAATAGCCCCAAACAAAACAATCCAGTAGCCAGAGAAGCAAAATGGTCCTAGGGTACAGCTGTTAGTTTCATGCTGAACCCTTGTACAGCGACTGCCTGCATCCAGTCTCAGAGCTTCGACAGCAGCAGCTTTTCTAAAACTACAGATCTCCTATTCATTTCAGTGAACAAAATTTACTTACAGTCAATAACCATCAAGATTTATCTTCCCGCATGTCACCCACTTTATATATGTTTCGTGCCAGCACTTTCACTCCCCATCCCCCCTTTTTCCCCTGCTGTTCTGAAAAGAATGCTTTTCTGGTTTTAAAGGTAAAAGGGAAGGGGCAGTGAAATAAGTCTGAGTCTCTGGGTAGAAGAGGGACTTTGCAAAATAAGGAGATGAGGGGGAAGAAAAATAAGTTCCTTACCCACTGTGGTGACCCACAGCACCAGCTGTGGTAGCCGGTTCATGGCTCTGCGGGGTGCGGGCTGGTCCCACCCGGGTGCGCAGCTATGGAGGGGACGTGCCAGGCTCTTCCTGCGGGCTCCGCTGGAGCTCTGAGACCGGGCTCGGGCTCCTGCTGCCTTGGAGGAAAATTCCCACCTCCTGCTCGGGAAGGCTCGTATGGGTCCTAGAGCCACCCTCCCTTCCTTGCCTCCTCCTCCTCCCGTTTTGCATACCGCTCCTGCAAGATCAGCAAATCCGAAAGGCAGTTGCTTCAGACATGAACACATTCTCCTATAAATTTTCAGGCATTAGAATTCACTAGGACAAGATTAATTCATAATCTTACTGGGTTGTTCCCCTCTCTCAGTCTTCCCTTGCAGCTGGCTCAGTGACACACAGGAGACCTATGCTGGACCAAACTCAGCTCATATTTAAGATGATCCGCATGGCCTGGAAGTGTGTTCACTGACTGCCCTGAAAGAGAAATTGGACCTATTTACACAACCCAGATACCCACTTTTCTTCCCTTAACTTCACTTATAACCACTTAACTCCTGAGCAAGACAGCCTCTGTTGGAGACATGCAGTGAGGACCTGTAGCACAGCAAAGTGTAGGTACTCCACCTGCTTGGGCACTCGCTCTTTAAACACTGGACTTTAAACTCCTTTTTCTTCTGGACCATCAGCATTTCAATTGCACTAGTTCACTCTGCCTTCAGTTTATTTGCAGGTGTGTCTTTCCTTCATGGGAAATTTATTCTAAAATTGATGTTCTTTTTACAATCAGAATGCATTCTTTGTGACTAATTCTCCTTGTGGATACTCTTACTCTGGATTAGGGGTGCTTTAGTCCAAATTAACATAATTTATTTTGGCTGTTGTGAATTTAACAGGTAGTACCTGAGTCTTGAGTACAATACCATCCAAAATGTAGGAACTGGAGCAATTTGGAGCTGATATGAATTAAAGCCCATATAGTCTGGTGGGTCTGGCACTTTCAAGGCAGGAGCCGGCATTCCATGTTTAATTGTGGCTCATAGATTAGACTAAAAATTTAATTATTTTACTTAACCTCCTCTGAGTCTTCCACCAATATCTATGCAGCTCTCAAGTGTAGATTTTATTTTTGTATCTAAATCATGTATTTGGATCTACAAACTTGCTTTTTGTTCAGCAACACATTTCTACTTTCAGCAGATTTACAGAGGCATATTTTTGAGCACAACCTGCATGATTTGGAAGTAAACATCATTCTGAGGCTTTCCTCTATGGCCACATCAATTACAAAAGTATGGTAGCAATAAAGACAGACATTATTAGTTGCTTACTAGTTAAATTTGTATTAACTGTCTCCCAAGCAAAGTAATAGACCAAGACCAGAAATGAAAAAAAAAGGGGGGGAAAAAGCTGCTGGCTTTCCATCTCTTCATAAATAAATTTCTTGGCTGAGGTTTTGGGATTGCAAAGCAGGTAATTTTTTACTCACAACTGGTAAAAAGTAGAAGCACCTCAGGAAATTTCTATATGTACCTAAACTATCCCATGAATAGAAATGTAAATAATCTGTATCTGCAAGGAACTGGTAGCAGCAGCAGACACTGTTTCAGTTAATACTCAGTTTTAAAGAAATTTGTATTTTCCATGGTTATGCAACTGTTTTTCATTTAGTTTGGCAAAGACAGATGAATTCCGAGGCTCATTACAGAAATGTGAGGCATTCTATAAAAGAGGTAGATACATGTGATGCTTTTAAGCAGAGGGTAAAAGCACAAGATAAGGTGACTAAACTCTGACCAATTGCCTCATTAGACACTTTTGAGAGGTTCAGTCCTGGCAAAGCAAAGTAGACCTTGGTCTACGGGAAGGTCCATAATTAATCCTCAACAAGATAATCCACATCTGTCAAGCAAAGGATTCACACAGACCAGACAAAAACTATTATTTTAGGGAATCAAAGATTTTTAAAATAAAGGACAGAACATGGAAAAACAAATGTTTCACAATGAAAAACACAAGAAGATATACAGAGTGCGAAAACAATAGAAGTCAGAAAAATGCCCAGCATTTGGAAGAGGGACAGGAATTACCAAGTCAGTGCCACTCACCAGGAGTGCGCAAGTCATACAAGAGCATGCATAGAAAGAGAAAAAGCCCAACAATAAGAAGAGAATGGCAGCAACACTACTGATGCAGAGGAAACCTCTGTAGAAGTAATTAGGAGCAATGGACAATGCTGCATCATCAGAGAGCTGAACTGTCAGTCTGGAGGCAGCTGGGACAATTACAAGCTTTTAAATTGGACACTTATGCACTAGAGCACTGCCAGAATCTGGACACTAGCAACTGAAAAAACCCACTGGTCTTAAATAATGATACCATCTTTGGCTCAGCAACACAGGAACAACTTACTGGAGCCCAGGAGAGGGAAGCAGATGTGCTTATGCTATTCTTACATTCATCTGAGGGCATCCACTATTGCAGACACGACATAGAAATTTAACCCATCTCAAAAGCATTTGTAACAGGGTTGCAAGGCAGGTTCCCACCGTGCTACCAAGAAAATAACCTCAGACCTGAAGGGAGATGAGGCACTTAGCTGCTAAGCAAGCAGAGCTTCAGCAATGAAGGTCTAGTCAGTGCCAGAAAAAAAGGAAGAGTTTTCATTTACATGTACACTCAGATGACAAAAATTATAAACACTGGGAAGTATTTCCCACATAAAAGAAGAAAGCATGGGAGTGGTGATTGATCCCAAATGCATTTCTACACAGGACACAAAGCAAGGCAAATATTCACGTAGCTCCAACACCACCTTTGAGAGATACTGTTCCCTCTTGGGCTGCACAGTGCATAGAAATATACAGCACATTTTTGGTAGCATATCCAGTACAAAAGTCTATATCATGACATTTTGATTTAAGAAAAATATGAGAAAAATGCAGTCAGAGATTTCATAAACCTTGCATGAGAAACAAGCTGTAGGGCAAAAGCTAAACAAAAATTCCTTATGATGGAAGTAATATCCAGCAGAGCAAGGTGAATGGGGTGAGGTGGTACAGGCTGGGCACACTAAGGCGAAGGAGTACAGACTGGTTTGAAACAAACACGAAGCATGTAAAGAAATTTGTGCTCAGCCAGCCTGCCTTAGCATCCTGAATACTGGTCTACAAAAGTCTTTAACAGACATAGGATTTGACTGCTACAAAAACATCTGGAAACCTGAAGACATTAACCAAAGATGTCTCAGTGACAGACACAGTATCTAAGCATAAAACTAGCTTGTCCTTGGATTCTTCTACTGAGAATATTGATAATTTTTTTAAAGTTGTATAGTCAGACTTTGAGATCAGTCGCTTATCCATAAAACAAACTGGGTGTTAGGGTACATAAATAAAGAAAGAAGATTTGGCTTTACTCCATAGCCATTAAAGCTTCACATCTTCATGCATGGAAGAACTATGTGAGCTAAAACTGATCATAAAACTCTTTACAGCCTAAGGGACCTGGAAATTCTCAGCATAACCTTTCCCATAAGCAAAAAAGCTACAAAAGTATTTTGCTTTCAA
Organism: Platysteira castanea; assembly: GCA_013397175.1. NCBI lineage: Eukaryota > Metazoa > Chordata > Aves > Passeriformes > Platysteira > Platysteira castanea. The sequence goes on from VYXC01008162.1 coordinate 1,687,089, forward strand.
ATATATGATTTCAATGTTCCGTAAAAACTAAGCAAGATCTGATGATGGTTGGACACAAGATCTCTGGAGTATTTTACAAAGGAACTATGAAGAAAATATATCCAGAACCAGATTTTATGTCTGTTGCATGTACAAGCTCTTTAAGAAAAAATATCTATCTGGTGTCAGACAAAATGTGAACTTTGATTGCTACAGAAATTGCTGAGGGCACACCGCTACAAAAAGTGATTGGGGCCAGCACCACAGATAACATCAGCTGCTCCAAGTGGTGCATAATAGCTAAAAGTCAGGCTTTGCCCCTTAAAATTATACTAGGTTAAAAAGGGTTAAATTTAATTAAGTGTGACTTTGTTTCAATGCAAATTAAATCATCAGACATCAGGCCAAAAACAAGTGTTAAAAAGGACATGCACAGAACCATTTATGGATTTAAAATCTAAAAATAGGACCAGTGATATTTTACACCAGCCTCAGATAAACAGCAAGTTCGAGAAAATTGCTGTTATGCTTGTTGTGCAGGACAGAAGGAGAGGTAAAGATGCAGGTGGTGGAAGGACGTAAAAAAATCATGATGCCCTAAAGCAAAGGCAGCATATCTTTTTCACTGCTGCTGGGAGAAAACAAACTTACTTGGGTCCTCGGCTATCAAATTCACTCCTGTGTAGGAGAAAATCTAAGAAGTCATTAGTCCATGACAGCACTATCCTTGCTGCATTTCAGAGTACCTGTGCTAGTAATGTCTGACAACAAGACACCTTTAATGAACATGAGATTTAGCAGTTTGCAGCAAAGTACGTACGAGTCACGTCACTATAAGTCCCCATTATTTCCAGTACAACAGGCCAGTAGAAAGCAGTGTCAAAATAATAAAGCACCCACTAATGAAAAATGATGGAGGCCGTATTCAGCCCTGCTAAATCAGAGCATGGCACCAGCAAAGCAGGGCTTGTCATTTGCTGACATTTCATTCAATGGAAAATTGAAAACAAGAGTGCCTGTGCCACTAGGAATGGATGTCAAGAGCCCTTGGGGACTTGTATATATCTAAGGAGACAGATGAGGAAAAACTGCAAACCAAAAATGACTTGGAGTACCTGGAGCCATTTGCCCAAGACAGAAAACTCATACCTGTGATAGCAAAACAGGCAAAACAACAGAATGGATGCCAAGACAGATCAAAAGTTACAGGAGTATGTCACACAAGGAAGGCCACCCCGTGAGTCAGTTGCTGTGTAACATTCCCAGGAAATTGTGTTTTCTCGAGAGCCTGCTGCATACATTCAGGATTACTGATGCTATCCGACAACATGTATGACCAGAACTTACTAAGATTCAAAAGCATTCTTCTTTCACTAGCACCCCAAGCTCATAGACACCTGAATGACTCACAACTTCTTACTAAAATCCAGAGTTTAAATCACAAGTCATCCCCCACAGTGATGGCTAGACCATCTGCTCTCGCAGCAACACCACAAGAAGGCACTTAGTGTTTCCTGTGAGGGCCTGATGTTATCTAGTAGAGAAACCAGGTATGAGGGATAGCTGGATTTCAGTAAAGTACCACAGACCAGCCACAGAGCAACTCTTCACTGATCTCTGAGGGAATTCAAAGAGTGGCACGGGAATAAATATGCAACTTTTTCTTAAACTGGGACACCGCTTGACCTGGTGTTTTCACTACCTGCTTTGATTTTTTTTTAAAAGAAACTGTCAAGACATGCTGTAAAAACATTTAAATAAGAAGATAGTGACTATACATTGACTATAAACAATGCTGTCATTTTAATAACAACATTAGTCGAGTGGTCTTGTTGATTGATGGCGTGGATTAGACAGGTTAAATTAGTTCAAAGAGAATGCATGTTGCATTTTTATTCTCTAAAATATAGCGACAAAATTTTATTTAAATTCCAAGTCAGTCATTTCTATAACCAGTCATATTACTGTTCAAGTAATACATTTTTGACAGTTTCAGATGATGTGGTGCCATCACCCTCCTAAGTTAATAATTCATTAGTGTTTCATGCATGTTTCTAACATTCCAGCATGCTTATCTATTGTTCCAGCTTTGGATACTCTTGAATTGATTCCGTAGGTTATTACTTATGCAGGTAAGTGAATCACAGAATACTGGAAGGGACCTCAAGGATCACCTGGTCCAACCTTTATTGGCAATCGCACTATTTAGACAAGAAGGCCCAACACCCTGTCCAGATAAATCAAAAAAGTGTCCAATATTGGGGAATACGCCACTTTCCTGGGGAGATTATTCCAATGGCTGATTGTTCCTGTAAAAAAATTTCCTCTAGGGCCTAATAAGACTCTCCCCCAGAGTAATTTGTACCAATTACCCCTCATCTTCTCCACATGATGCCATGTAAAAAGAGAGCCTCTCTTGTAAAAAGAGGGTCTTCTTTTATCCACCCTTTAAATACTGGAACATGGTGATAAGGACTCCCCCTAAGCCTTTTTTTTTCAAGGCTGAACAAATGCATCTTTCTTAGCCTTTCCTCACACAGCAGGTTTCTCAGTCCCTTGATAATCTTTCTGGACCTTCTCTGGACCTTCTCCAGCCTGCCCACATCCTTTTTGCAAGGCAGTGACCAAAACTGAGCACAGGCCATGTGTGGCCTGCCGAACCTGTTTAATGTCTTATTAAATCCTATGGGTTTAATTTTGATACATTCCTTTAGGTCTAACAACACATACAAGGTCCAGCTTCTACACTGAAAAGCCCACAAAATTCTGCATTACAAGTGGATCGCACTGAAGAAGTCCAACTCCTTGATCAAACCAAACTTCATCAGTTCAGATTTTCCCAGTGAGAATATCAATAGCAAAGTATCAGAAGTAATGCAGACATAGAGTAGCTGTGCCTGAATTCAGAATGCCATGGAAGACTGAGATGTACAAGCTCAGCTTGGAGGTAGAAAACAAAGTCTTTGCTGTCTCCCCCTTTCAATTATGAGTCCACCTGTCTGTCTGCCTCCCCCGGCTGAAAAATACATGAGTGTGACTGATATTTACACACTGGAATCCAAGGGAAAGCTCTTCTCATTTGGATCTGATGATTGGGGAACAATAGACAGAAAAGGACTTTCATATGATGGTAGGAAAAAGGGCAAGAAGAGAGAAAGGATTTTATAAACTTGCTGTTCTGAACTGATCATGTGGCTAAGTGGTGTGTAATTGTGCACTATTCTAAGGAATCAAGACCAAAATTTTCTTGAAGAATCACTATGAATTTCTGTCATGTCTGAATTCTTCCAGGAATTCTTCTGGTATTTCATTTCTGGCCTGTGAGGAGGCAACTAGCTGCTTCATTCTTAGGTGTGTGGCTCAATATTTGTAGTTGAGTCATTAGCATTCAATCTGCTGCACCATCATCATCACGTGCATGGTTGTGCCAAGTGACAGATGTGGCAGATGATCAGTATTCACAGTTCATTTTGCAGAGGATCAACACAAAGCCCAGCAGGAAGCAGTGAGGACAAGGATTAGTTATGCCCTTGCCTGCTCCTTGTCACTCCTACCTCTTGAGGTAGAGCAACATGTCTAACAGTGATGCCTGCCTGTTACTACTGAGACTTTCAAGGGTGCCATTCAGGTGACTCCTGGAGATCTCTAGGACACCCTGCCTCAAACAAGTTCCTTCAGCAGCTTTGGTAATATACAGAAAAATCTCTCAGCCCTTAAAAGTTTTTCCTCTAGAGGCTGTTAATGCATCTATTATTATATTAAGCATCCATCATAACAACACGTTCTACTCAGACTGCTCATTAGTCACCTCCTAATGATATCATAAACCTAGTCTCTGCATAGGCAGAGATTTACTATCTATGCCAATTCCTTCAAAATCTTTTATTTTTTACTTTGTGTCTTTTTGTCCTCATTCCACCAATGAGAAGAAGTATTCATAGTCCTCAAAAACTTTGGTGTTTATATATGGGGTGGGAAAGTGCTTATTGTTCTTTCTTAGAAGAAACAGAAACTTGAGGAACAAAGATATGAACCAGCAAGTTTTAGAGGCATTTAGATACCTAGGCAGATAGATATACAACTTGTCCCATTAGCATCAACAGGATTTAGGCCTTAGAAAAGGCAGGCAATGAAAATGGTCCCTTCAGATGTTGCTACTGTCAGGTAGTGGAACAGGTCTTCCAACTTCTTCCAACTTCTTCCAGATCTTGAACTGAAGGGTTGTTGGATTGATAGCCTGAGAGAGAGTAGCTCTGGAAATCCTGAAAAAGGATTTACCCTCCCAGACACACTTGAACAGCACTAGCATCTTACATTTTTTGTGACATTTGTGACAAAAAGGCACAACTGTTAAGAGTGACCAGCAGCCTCTGGCCAACCAACCACTGGCCTCTCTCTCTGCCTATTCTGTAAAACTGTTGTCTTTTGAATCATACTGAGTTGTTACTGTGTTTTTTAATCAGCCATGGATATGTTTTATACTTTCCATACTAAATGTAAGGCACGGCTCTGCAACCTGAAATTAAATACAGGGAAATACGCACATTGAGGGGTGAGGAATAAACTCCCACCCAGCCATGCCATTACATGACATGTCCAGTTCATCTTCTGGTTCGAGGTAAAGGATAGGAAAATGTACATCTATTTGCACTGCACAGATGTCAGATGTCAATAGATTTCAGTCAGTCCTCAAGTCATTTCAAAGCCATCTTCCATGCTAATCCTTTAAGTTGTTTGCGTTACCTCTGAGGGATGTAGAACTACAGAGAATAATTCTCATCTCTTACAGAATTTCCATAAGAAAGTATTCTACACACAGGGCTGTTTTTGCAGCCTGTGAGTGCAGCTTTACACTTGATTCTGGAAATGTTGCCTTTAAAACAACTGATTTTTTAGTGTACAGTCAATTGCCTCTTGTAGTACTGAGTCACTTTTTGGTTCCTGAAGCATCTGCTTTAACTACAACAATCACATAGGGGCTTAGAAGGGCTGTAGAGGTTCCTAGTGAACTTCACAGCTTGGTATGGTCTGGAAAATGCTCTCATCTACACTGAGAATTAATCTCTCACCGAAATGATCTTGGATCTTGCTGCCGGTGGTCATGGTTTCGCAAGATCTCTTTGGGCCCAGCTAAGTACATAGGCTATGTGACCAGGTAAACAGCAATGACTAAAAGGCATTTGCAGTCCTGAAAGGTTGGTTTCTATTTTAGTGTTCCTGATAGAAACATTAAATCTCAAAATATCGCTGAGCAAGATTAATCCAAATACCATGAACACAAGCACCATGATCATCATGAATGCAATCATAATGACTTACACATAGCCTTTGGTGATCCCATTCCAATACAGTGGCACCTGCAGCCCTGAATCGGATTCAAAAAGCAAACTAGACAGAACATTTTTGGTTAAAAGTGTGAAGTCTTTTAAGAACTGCAGAAAGAAACATGACACAGAGACAAGCCCCTGTTTTGAATACTGTGCTATACCAGCATAAAAGTGCATACAGAGAAACAGATTAAAGAAACATTCCACAGAATAAAATGATATAGGGCAGCATGATAAATTCAAGCTAAGGAAGGCATCCAAAAGCAATAATAGCTCCCATCATTCCATCTGTCCATGTTCTATGCCATACACAGGTAGGCTGAAACATATTGGTTTATAGAGGTGCAAGTGGCAAAGCCACCACCAAGCAGTGCTGTGATAAATCAGGATGGTGGAGGGAGAGGGGAGAAAGGGGCAAAAAAACCTAGGTTATATTAACGAAGGCCTGAAGGTTACACCGCAGCTTGTCCTCCACTACACTAAGTTGCACTGGAATTCTGCTGGTTGGTTGTTACAGACCTGCCAGTGTTTCATTAACATTACACTGAACCATGCAGAAATTCAATCTGATGTACAACAGATGTTTTCATGGCTACTGAGAACACTGCTTTTCCCTTTGATGAGGAGCAACGTTACAGCAGTACTCTCTATATACATAGCTAGTAAACCACAGGCTGTATCACATGGCTCCACGCTAACTATGCTGTCAAGAAAGAGGAAGACAGTCTATTTCAAGACTGAAGTTCTACATCCTTTCTCAGTTGATCCTTACTTCAGTGCTGTCAAAGCTCTCTCAAAGCTTCATGCTGTGTTAGGTATCTCCTCATGGCCCTGTTATTCTGATGGGAAGAAATGATCCTATGTAAGCATACATTCCCTGTGGATTCCAATTCTTAAGTTCAAGTGTGCATAGCACAATACAGACATTCTTGAAAACAAGAACAGATATTGAAATGCAATATAAACAACTGACAGTTGACAGTTGTCACTATTTATACATACAAATCATACAGCGGTAAGTTTCAAGGACCTACTTTTTTCTCCATGGTTACTCTGTTCTGCCACAACTTCCCAATTTGTCAAAAGCTAATTACCATCATCCTGTAAGTGGGCTGCAAAAAATGACCCTGTTGTCCTCCATTGTAGGCCTCCATCTTTCAGAGATAGTAACATATCTCTCCTAAACCAGAGGAGAAACCAGGAAATGCATGGAAAATCAGCTATTAGTGTAGATTACCGTACCATATTCTTAAGGTAATTCACTACAGCAACCTGTCATCTCTCCTGAATTACAAGAGACACCAGTAATTACTCTTAGATTTCAAAAGCTTGGTGAACATAATGGCATACATTTGTATTTTACATGCTTATTTTACCAAAATGAGATTCTCAAGCTCATTAAATAAATTCCAGAATTTTCTATCACACCAGGAAAAGACTTAAGTGTCAAAAAGAAAATGTAGCTGGCCATAAGGCCAACTTCTGTTATAACGTCTGTTTTTTCATGATTTTCTATTCAACTTCATTTTCAGATATATTGTAGAAAATGAGTGCTAAGGCTGGTTTGTACTTTGCACAGAATAATCAGCCAGAGTCTTTCCCAAAAGCTGTGAATATAAAGCAAGAAATCATTTGGCCAAGCATCAAATACTCAACAGGTCTTTCTCCTCAAAGAGCAAGATGCCTTGCATAAGAAATTCTTTGGCACAGATTCTGCCTATAGCAAACAAAAATTATTTTTCAAATTTGCATAACCCTGATTTTCTAATAGGGTTGCTGTGTGTTCTCTTTTGAGGACCATAAACCACCACCCCACTGCCTCCTTGGAATTCTCTCAGAAAGCAAAGCCTGCTCCAACTCTAGCTTTTAAAAAGCAAGTTTCTGCATACTCACAGTCATTACAGGGGTGTGTATTGCAAGTGTGGTTACACTGAATTTAGGTGTGCACTAATAATACTTGTTAAAGGCGACCATCTGATTAGCAGGAAGCAACAGACCATCCTTCATGCAGGGGAACCACAAACAAAGCTTTACCTCAAAATACTATCCGGTGTAGGCCAGGTGAGGAAGCACGTGCACTAAAAAACAAGTACAGTACTGTCTTCTACATCCTCAAATGTGCAAAATGTCTTCACAAACTCTATTTATCTGCTTAAATGATAGGTGCTCTGAGTGCTATAATACCCTAGGTTAAGTGTTTCTCTAAACACTTGTAATTGCATCTTCTTCACCATTCCAATCCAAAAGGCCATGCCCTCAAACCCTGTAACTTCTTGATGACTGTCTCGTGTGCAGATGGCAGTGGTTTGGACACTGTGTAGGTACCAAAGTGACAGGAAAGCTCCTGTCATATTTTCACTCTGTTATAATTTTCCAACAGGGAGTAAAACTTACGCTTAAGAAAATATTTTGGAGGTTGAGGTTTTTTAGTAGGAGTGCAAAGTTTATAAGCATCGCTTTTAAGTGAGAAAGGTCATCTGGTCATTTATTTCTTGGTCCTTTTCCACCTAATACTCAAAATTATAACCACATGTTCTGAATGTTTAGCATTTGGCAGATGGTTCTATTTTAGCTGGACCCAACTAAGTATTATCCAGTAACTAATAAAAAAAATACTGGTTGAGTTTTTTACTTTTCCATTGTCTCTAGCTTTCTCTTAATTTCTCATTGTTGAACAGGAAGAATACAATAACTCCCCCAAATCATTAAGCTCACTGTTTAAGGAATGCTTAACAGTAGTAGGAATCTAGGCTGTTTATTCATTCAAATCCTAGATAAACCATTTGTAGCAGTTCTGATGAGTTCCATTAATCTCTGCAAATAAGCTAATTTTATTTCTACATACTTTTGCATTAAGAAGAAAAAAATGCTAAAATTCTGTCAGAAATGTCCTACTTGTTATTTTTCCTGCACCAAGAAGTATTGGCTGTCTCCCTGGAAAACCTGGTCTTATGATCAGGTCAGTCAACTTTACACTGAAGAGATTCACCTTTGACAGATTTTCTTCCAATACCACTGGATGCTAACAGGCCAGCAGCACGTGAGACAACTTTTTTGGCAAATATTGTTTCTCTTGCAACTGTATTCTCAGGTGTAACAAGTCCACAAATGCACCCTTTATGGCATATCAGGGCTCTTTTCATTGCTACAGTATTCAGATGTGGCTATCTGCATTTTCCCAGACTGCAGAATTATCTGGGTTTGGTCCTAGGGCTAATGATCCAGAGGGAAGGACTACAGCTCTGAGGTTCCAGTCTAGTGCCAAGCTTCTCCAGAAATCACTGAGGGACAAATCAGAGCACCAACATAGTCCCAAAAGTTAGTGGGGTGCAGTAATATAGGAATACCCAGGATGGTGTTTCTAAGGCTGGGCTGTATTGAATAACCTTTGTTTGAAAGAACATCTCTCCACTTCTCACCATCAAAGAAAACATCGGTGATGGAGAGCAGTGAACTTAAGCATTTTTGTTTCATGAAGAATAAAACATTTTTTTACAACTAGCTCCAAAGCATTTTGCTCTGATTTTAGGCCTCTCTTAACTCTGTGTGTGCTTTGTGTTATCTTCTGTAATAACCACAGAACCTCTGAGGAGGCAACAGCTTCTGTCCTCATTATAGCAGTATCAGAGAAACAATGAGAGAAACAAAGCCAAATATTATGTAGTCTGGTTGTCACAACAATCCTGTGGGAAACAGAGTCACACTTTCACAGGCAAATACAGGATTTGAACTTGGGTCTCCAGTGTCTCAAATGGGAGAGGCAATACTTCCACCTCCAGCCCCTGTTTCTTCCCCCAGACTACCTGCCTTAATTTTTTATTTTTATGACTTGCCCAACCTTTGTTTTTTAATCTCTCTTTATAGACTAAATACAATTAGGGAGCTAAGCTGCTATTTATGGAAACCTAAGACATATTCCCTGTTGAATAAAATACTTGCTAAAATATAAAATCACTCTAGCTAATGAAAAGAGATGAACTGTAGCCAATTAAAAAAGAATGGGAGAGTGGGAAACAGGCCTGAGAAGGAATATGGAAAGCTTTCATCATTCAGTACATTATTAATCAGTGTAATTAAAAAGTAGTTAACATTCTAGTGCCCAGTTCTGTATGCTTTTGTTAGGCCACAGAGAAAGTAAAACATGATAGTGCAAATACTGTAAAGAAATTAAAAAAAAAAAACCTTTTAAATTCTTCACATCAGGCATACAATATTCTTCCCAAGGAGGGTAAAGACACTGTGAAAGGGTTGGTGTTAGAGCCAATCAATATGGCTGGGAAGGGTCCCTTGACAACAATCCCCTTCTCCTCTCCAGATTCCCCCTCTAGAAAGTTTGGGACACAGAGAAGTGGGCTTGTGCCTCAATTTCACAAAAAACATTTTTGACTTTTATTTGCACTCAAAATAGGCACCAAAAAATATAGTAGCATAATGGAAAGGACTGGGGAAATCTCACTAGAGAGCTGTAACTAGTTTGTTTTCTCAGGTCCCAGATTTGTAAACCTACCTGTTTGCAAAGACAGCTACACTGACAGCTTTAACTCCATGACACACAGGCACTGGAGCCTGTAACCTTTCCTGACACCAACAGTGCAAACCCCAGAACACAAAATTAAGTTTAGGAACATTTCTTTTAGTGAAGTTCTGCTGCAAACATGGGGTGAGCTGCTAGAACCGTCTAACACTACCCTGAAATTACGTATAATAACAATCCCAAAGACAAACCTGAAAAAGGATATGGTGGTTAGTAAAGGGGATGAAGGATTTAACAGATCACTTCAGCATCAATAGGCACGGAAAAATATACTAGAAACACAGAACAGTTTTCTATCTTTGTGGACTTAAAATGCATCATTTTATAGGTGTGAAAAACATTACCAACCCTACAGCCATTTTCCTAACTTTTTTCTTAATTTCAAATCACATTTGAAGCCAAGGCCTCAGTTATGGCCCCAAGACCTGAAGTTAGAGCAGAATCCCCAAAGACTTTGAGTTTGGGCTCACATATACATGTCCAAAAAGGAAGACCCTGAATCCATGGGAAGAGGCCCAGTAACCTACAGCATGCAAATATTCATGGGTCACATGCACTGGGGGCTGTAGAGTTTTCCAAGTCAGACTGTGTTGATTTGTCTGAGAAACTGAGGAAGGCAGAATGGAGTTGTGGCCACTAAAAGCCCAGGCTCCCTAGCAGCCTGTCATGAAACCCAGCAGAGTAGTGCAGGCTCCACACAAACACTGCTGAAATCAACCACCCAAGAGAGCAGGTTGGAGTGATAGTAGGACTACATTCATCACCCCTGAGAGACAAAAATCACAGCCCTGGATGCTGTGTGTGCTGCTGGCAGGCCGGCAAACACTGCAGCAGCAGTCCTAAGTGGCAGAGTTCTAGGGATGGCAGGAGAGAAGACTGCTGGGGTCAAAGGGCTATAAGATTATGCTGTGGACTGTATACAAGCAGCTGTGTAAGCCTCTGAGAACAGGTAGAGTTTCCAGGTACCTCATTCACCTCCAGACAGACCTCCCTCTGCCAAGTGCAGGTGTAGAGCCAGTGCCAGGTTTAAGGGAAAAAAAATCAGATAAAATAGCACCGTTCTGAGACAAGTAGCCACCAGAGCCCTCACTGACTTCAAAATCGATATTAAGGTAGTGTATACAAGAGAACTATAAAGCTCAGGCACTTGAATCAACCTTTGTGATCCAGGTTTGAAGATCTGACTTTATTGTGCCTGCAACTTTCGGTATCTCTTTCCTTTAAATGTGCTTTACAGAGGTGAGGACACCTGCAGGTGAAAAGCATAGGACAAGCATTATCATTAGCGATAAGCAGGAGCTAAGCAGAAAATTTAATTGATCATTCTAAATAACCCTCCCATCTTTTTCATTTAATACATACCTTTTCCAATGACTTCAGCTGTAGGGTAGTATTTACATGTGAAGCGTGCAATTAGGAGCTCAGAAGAGCCAAATGAAATCAGCTGTGTGACAACTGCATGAAAATGTAGCTCTCAAAAACACATGTCCTCATATAAGGTATGTCCAGATTGTCCAACACCATTATAGAATGATTTTCTTCATCGAACTTCACAGTTTTTTAAAAGTCTGCTAAATTGCAAAGAATTTATGTGATTTTTTTTATTGCTATCCCCCAGATCCTCTTTTTACTTGAAATTCTTCTCTAAAGCAGAAATTATGCTGATTCAGTTATCTCATTGCTCTGAAAAAAAAAAAACTTAATGGAGCTTTAACAACATATTGACACAGTTTCTCAAGCAAATGAATTCTCCTTTTTCACCGTAACATCAGCCTGCATTAAGTGGTAGTTCAAAAAACTTCATCCATGAGTCATTTAAGTTATTAACACATTTGCACAACAGTTCTCTCCGGGGAATACTTTGCAGAAAGTCTGCTGCAGAGACACACAGACAGTTTTTCGGAGGATTTAGAGGCTGTGGATGTTCAACACCAAACTAAATTGCAAACTAAGTTTGTAAGCTGAAAACAATGTTTCTACCTGAGGACAATTTTTTCAGCCACAGGTATCTTAGACACAACTGTAAATCCCTATTGACAAAAGCAGTCCTAATGAAATCAGATGCTTTCACTAGAACAGCTATAGGGAATTAGGACTTAAAATGTCTTCAATTTAAAATCTATTGTTATCTTCAGGACAACTCTTAATACTGGCCACATGTTCACTTCGTGAAACTCGAAAATCAATACAACCCTACTGCTAACATTTAAAAATCCAGTTAACCACAATTAATCAAAGTAAGATACAAACAATCCTTCTTTCTTTACAAAAAAAATGGCCATCCAATTTTGAAATTGTGGCATTGTTTCTGATTTCTTATTAAGCATTTGTGACCAGGTCTAGTTAATTTTTAACATTATGTTTATATCACCATTTTTTAAAATATGCATCAAAAAAGAAAGTTCCTACCACTCAAGTTAAACAAACAAAGGAAGAAAAATCGATGTATAATATACAGAATCTAAGGCTTTCCACAAGTTACTAACCTCCAATGTCAACTACAGTTATAGCAGTTATGAAAAAACAATTCTCTGGTACACTACAGAGTGGTGAGCACAGCAGTGCTATACTAATACCAGAAACCAGTCATAGTTCAAAATACATACAATAGAAGAGGGAGTTCCACTAAATTATTTTCCAGTAGCAGGTGTGTCTGTAGAAGAGGCTGAAAACATCAGACAGCTCAGTAGCTTGCAGACATCAAATAAAGCACACCACATAAATTGAACAAATACAATAACCAGTCCTCAAAAAACCCAAACCTCTTAAGGGTGTTCCAGCAATGGAAGGCTGCCTGCAGAAAGTTACTCTTAAACTCTGATATTTCCCCTGTGCTCAGTAATATCAGTTTCTGAATTGGAAATGCTTTAGGCAGTACAAAGTGAAGTTCGACTCAGAGCAATGGGCATGTTCAGACACCACAGTTTGACATTTGTCCCAAAGGCACATGGCAAACTGCTGTCCAGAACACAAATAAATTAAGCCTTCCATCTTCTAAGCTGCTGCACAGCCTAACCTGTTGATATTTACCCTTCATGCCCATAATCAAACAATCAATCATGAGAGGCTCATCTGCTCATCTAAAGCACAGAATTTCCAGAGAGCTCCTTCTTAAGCTTCTTCTCATGCTGACTACTACATCTTTTGCACAGTTTAAGTACAGGGTAGTTCTGCAGACCTTTGGGGGAAAGAAAAACTCTGACAAAAGTACTTGTTATACATAGCAGAGATTTCCCATGGGAAGTGCATATCTCAAATGCGCTTCTAGGAAGGAAAATTCTTCCACCCCTACATTCAGTGAAAAAGAATTTTTCTATCTCTGACTTGTTTATTGTTTTGAGATTAAAACAGTAAGCTCTATGTGTTTCTGCTGCAGTACAGGCTAAAACCAATACATTACGTTGTACACTAAGTATCATGCCTGGTTTGACAGTGGAGCTGCCCACATAAAAAAAGACAAAAGCTATTATGAAAGACTCCCTAAAAAAAGAATTCTCCCTTTTAAGGTTCTCCCTAAAAAAGTTTATCTAAGCTGGTGCTGTGCTCTATTAACTTGTTACCTGAAGGGCTATGCATGCTGTTATTTTAGCTCTTAATCGTAAAAGACTGTTTCCTGTGGGTTTGAAATGACAGCTTTTTCTAGCAAATATAAAAATATTATTTCTTTTATATACTCATTTAAAAGTTAATCCTTAGCAAGGTTTAAAATTAACCAGTTACTACACACTGCAGTTAAAATTGTCTTCAGACAGGCAGATTCTCATTGGCATGTGTATGACTTCAGCCTTTAGAAGACATTTCTGCTATTTGTCTAAATCCCCAGAGGCATCTTCATGACAAATAGGAGTGAGCAGTGACATTTCTCAGTGGTTTTATTCAATTATAAGTAATGGAGCTTTCTTTGAACATGGGGTTTATTTAACACTGGCTGTATTAATTATTAAATCCTTCATGGATATCTTTAACCCATTAAATAAGAGCCCAAACCACACATAAATTACTAAATTTTTTTTTTTCATTCAGACACAACCCCATTTCCTTTATTTTCTTGGCAACTGAACAATATTAGGAAACTGAAATGTGGAAAATTTAAAAACTTAAGCAAGCCTCAGCTCACACAACATGCTGACCCTCTTTCTGTCCATATAGACCCCTTCATCAGTCTTGAAATCACAAAGAGAATCACAGTTGATCTTAGGGAACTAGAAGGAAATTACAGCATCTAATGACCTTCAGAAAATTACATGAAACAAAAATTAAAGTTGATGTGACCTCTATGAAACTTTGTGAGATCTTTTTTCTCATGGAATATTTCTGATGATCACATTACAGAGATGTTGATTCTAAAGTCAATGTCTGTATCACTTACAGATTTTAGCTTTTAGTATATACATTATTTTAAGAAGATTAGTGTTCGATGCAATTGTCCAGTTGCATTCAGTCAAAGTAATTAAGGTAGGAATGCTTTCCAAATATTCATCCAATGCTACCATTACAAAGTTAAGCACGGCAGCCAGTGGCAAGAACTTTTAAGCAGCAGTGCTTTAGACAGGACAGACCATGCTTCTGGAATGGGACGCACAAATTCCTCTCTCAGCCCAAACACGGCCTCAGTGCCAGCAGAGGCAGATTCTCCTCCCGCCTGCAGGCTGAAGAGGGAGTGCAGTGAAGTACATGACAACCCCGGTGACATAAGTGGTCCGAGGCAGGAAGCAGACAGCTGAAAGCACATCACTGCAATCAGGGGACCATTTTCTCTACAGATGTAGAAACAGCTATTCTCTTGATTCCTTTCCCTGAGATTAATGTATCCAGAAAATATAAAAGAGAATGGTTTCCACTCCCTTCCACTACTTCCGCATTTCCTGTGTTGTTGGAATCATATCTTGTAAAGAGCAATTCTTTAGCTGTCCTTGAATCACACAAGCACCCACAAGCATCACTTGCTGCTTATTCTCTAGAGCAAGAGGCTCAGTGAAAGAAAAAGAGCAGACAGGCTGTCAAGGTAAACCTTTAGCACCTAATCCAAGCTGTAACATGAGCTGACAGAGAAGCTGAACCAGCAGCTGATGTGTAAAGCTGTGCCTTCCACATGCTGTGTCATTTCTCACTATCTTGGTTTGAGAAATTAGCCCAAACTGGATGTTGATGAGTATGTAAATCAGCAAAGCTAATAGGGAGCTACTTTTCCTGATGTTTTCTTTTTTGCAGAATACCATCCCATTTTTTCTTGTTTTCCCTACCATGCAAGCAAAAACATCTGTGAGAAGGCTTGCTCATAATAAATGTTTTTAAAACAAGTTATCAGGATCAATAGTGCCACTCTTTGAATCTCATGAAAGAGAACTTCTCAGCCTAAATTGAGATGAATGGCACACACTGCCTCTTACATACTTATAATGACTCTAACCTTGCCTGATCAGCTTTTGCTATTAGCATCAATGGAAGTTAGACCTGGTGTATTGCTGCACTTTTTGTGCAGAAATATCCACATGGCAGCCTGTGTGCTCGTCCTGAACTCATCACCATAGAAGTATGGCCTAGACAGGACCAAAAAACCAGGGAATTGATGGACTCTGATAAACTGGAGGGTCCTTCTTGTGTCCAGGAAGTACAGAGATGCTCAGGCATGCAGTTTGCCCATCATCCTGAAATCCTACCCATCCACACAGCCACCTCAATGCCAACAGTAGCTGGTTTATGGTCTCAATTAGTCTACACCAGCAATGTTAGAGCTGAATTTAGTACTCTGTTTGTACACAAGCAGCTCAAGGCCTAGCTGTGTACCAAGAGACAGAAGCGTAGAAATGTTTAAATACAGGTGCCAGCTCTCTGCAGGGGCTGAACTGAACTACCTTTTTAGCACCTTCTGGATGACAACAGTGGTACAGCTAAAGATGTGTTGTTATCTTTTTTTTTTTCTTCCTTAATTTTATGGAGCTAAAACTGATCTGCCATTTTCCAGTGACATCTGAAACCATGGCTGCACATTTTCCTTCACTCAGGAGTAGATATGCCAAGCATTTAGCCTTCAGGCTAAATTAAGAAGCTGAGGAAGACTATAGGTAAATATAAACCTCACTGTCAGTTAAAGGTTTCTGTCCCTGTTCTCATCAGAACTTTATCTTCTTATCACAGAAAGAAACCAAGACTGATGAATACTTTATAACTTCTCATCCTCATACATCACAGAGAGGGACAATAAAAAGAGAGGTCATCTAAAAATTGAATAGCATATTTTGAGATCCTTATTTATCCTTAACATCTCCATTAAGAGGATCACTAATAAATAACACACAGGTGAAGGAGATGGGGTTAAATCAATCGCCTTCCCTGCTAGAATTTAGAGATGACATTTAGCCTTTGGGACATTTTCAACACACTACTGCTCCAAAGGACTCCACAGCTCAAAATAATGTCCTGCATGAGCAGAAAAGGATACCAAAACAAGGAGAGGTAAATCCTACAAAGCACTACACATTGCAGCGGTCAAGCAGTTCCTACAAGTCTTCAGCTACACCACTTGTTTCATTCTCTCTCGGTTATGCACAGAGAAGAGGAGCAATAAGGAGATTACAGAATTGCCAGCTTGGTTTTCTCACTTTCTGTCTCACTTTTCTGCTGCTTCCACTCAATTTATCATTCTTTCTTCCCTGTGTGCATGCCTGAGTGTTAAAACCCTCTCTTCTGCATTCTAAGAAACATATTTTTTATATACATGTTTCAGGATGATAGGCCCATCGGCTGCTAATCACGGTGTGAAACCACTCTCTTCTATTCCTAACCTCTTCTTTTTATCATTCAAGGCTTTTATCTAAATTGGAAACTATTACTGATTTAAATAATCCTATTGACAGAAATGAAACAACCTGAGCACAGTTAACTCCTGAAAATTGGAGGACATTTCCTAATCATTTAACACTTACATTAACAAATTCTATTACTTTCCTCTCTTTTGACAATGCATCAAATAGAAGGAAAATACAAAAACATTTTAAAGTCCTCTAATATACTCTCTAAGTTATAATCACCTTCAAGCTGTTGGAGAAGAATCTAGAAGCAATTAAGTTACCCCATTTCACAAGTATCTCTAGGATTCAAGGTTTTCCACACCTTAGTTCACCATTGATTGAGGACACAAAATAAGAATAACCTCATTTAAAGAAAAGAATGTGTCTAAATTTCAGGCTGCTGTCAGAATCCTGAAGAGGATTTTGCTTTAGGATACAGAACAGTTTCTTCTACAGCTGGGACACAAGTTAATATTAACTTAGAGTGGCCAGTATAACATCTGAGGGACCTACACCAGCTCCAACTCAGCCTAAAGCCATGTTCAACTCAATACCAGTGCCAGTCCACAACATCCATGCATTCACTGTATGCTCTTTTTTTATTGGAATTAATGAGAGAATTTTATTCCAAGATAATGGGAAGAAATAGGAATTCCATTATTAACAAAAACTAGTATAGGCAAAATACCTCAGCAAAAAGCCACATGCTTTGCCTTGGAATAGGCAACTTTTAGGCTGTCCTATGCTCAACATATAGAAAAAACAGCTAATGGTAATAATAAAATAGCTGTTTAAGGCTTTACGCATGCCTGCCCTGAAGCAAAGCAGTCTTTAGAAAAAGCCGCCTTTTTTTACTTTAATGCCATGAAAATATTTTCCTGACATCCCTGACCACTCATCTAAGAGAACTGCAGATTTATTTGTGAGGAGGAATATAAACCAGAAAAGGTGCATGCTAGGACAGAAGTTTTAATTCATTCCAAGCTGATCACAGCAAGATGTATTAAATAGTTTTCAACCATTTAATAACAGTTCTTAATTAAACCCTTCTGGCTGTAACCGTGTATTTTGCAGAATGAATGCCTTGCATTTCTGTTGGTATAAATTAAACAGCATCATTGAATTGTGTTTTTGTATGTGGTGGATGTAATGATGGGCCAGACTGGCTGGTGAGGGCCCAAACTGCAGATGACATCTCCATTAAAATGATTCATGTTATCACAGGATTAGGTCACAATAGCAGGGCTGCAAATGCCACAGCGCTTGTCAGAATCGTCTCTTGCTGCATCCTCTCTGAGTGGTGCCAGTGACACATTCAAGACTTGTTCTGTGATACTCCAAGTGTTTAAGGACTAGAAGATGACACATGGAATAAATGGACATCCTGGGGGACCATTAACAGGCTATCAGGCTTTCACTTTTCATTTTGAGTTGACATCCAGGATAGGTTAATGACAATCGAAAGCCCTTTCTATCTGGCCTTGGGGGAACAGCGCTGATGGGTTACCCAAAGTACAAAAAGCCACAACACAAAAAAGACACTTTAAATGGGAACTACAGTAGAATCTAAATCCTAAATAAGCCAGTTCATGCTCCAGACTTTCAGCTATGAAGACTTACATCATGAGTTGTATACACCAACTGTAGGGGATTCTTGGGGAGTCTGGGGGCTACAATTGAAGGAGTATCAGTCACCAAATGAGATCAAGTGCTCTGGTCCTGTGAAGGTGCCTGATTCGTCCCTTGCACATGCTGTCCTCTGTACTCTCCAACTTTGATAGGAAGAAAGTTCTGCTTGCTAACAAAGCACAAATTCTCTCCAGGTTTATCCAATGCATGGGGCAGATGTGTGGGGTCATAGTGGCATCTACAGGATGCTTACATGATGAATTAGTAAAGGTAAGCAGACAGCAAAAGAAGCCTCCGAGAGAGACTTTTTGTTTTTCTACCAACAATATTAATTAATATCATCTGAATCCTTCCCTTGCCCAGCTGTAGCATGAATCTGAACAACTTCTGAGGAACATAAATGAAAGTTAGAAAGAAGCACAGAGGTACTGGTTTTGTCCCTTTCCTAGGCCCATATGTCTTGGAAGAAGGATGCTTCTTTTGCAACCTTTACCCTGCTGGTTGTGCTGCCTTCCTTTATTGAATTTGTGGATTAATTTGTGTAACTCTTAAAATCGGATATACATTGCACCATGGATTTACACAGTGGGTTTGAAAGCAGACATATTTTCTGCCTTGAATACAATTACAGTCTGAAAAATAAACATTCCAAGCAAACAAAACATAAGTCCAAAGTAAAGTAATAAAAAATACTAATCAAAAAAGAAGGACAAAATTATCGAGAGGGGAGAACTTTAAATTTTAATCAGTGGACAAGATTTTTTAAATTAAATTTTAAATTAAAATCAGTGGACAAGACCAAACAGGTGAACAAAAATTATATCTTTCAAGAGTAGGGGAACCTCTGATGGGAGATGAAACTGATGGGAGACTATGCAAAGCAGGCGTAGGCATGGAAGAATACAAAGTGGGATGAGAGGTCAAGGGAAGGACTACCACAGAAGTTACATGAAAAAGATAAAACTGAAGAAAAGCTCAGTATAAGAAATTTAAAAGCACACATCTCTAGCCAAACAGCAGTGTGGTTGTAAACTATACAAAGTGAAACGTAAATGCACTGGAAAACCAACTCAGGAAAATCCATAATTGCGAAGCCACAGCTCTCATTCACATGCTCTTGTATGTGTCTCACCCCCAAAAAAATTGTTTTTTTAACGTAAAGATAGTCCTCAAAATCAGACACAAAATCACAGGGACACAACAGATATCCACATGAATTGAACAATCAATACAAAACCTGCAAAAGAAAGAACAAGTAAA
This sequence comes from Platysteira castanea, assembly GCA_013397175.1. Taxonomy (NCBI): domain Eukaryota; kingdom Metazoa; phylum Chordata; class Aves; order Passeriformes; genus Platysteira; species Platysteira castanea. The sequence continues at coordinate 1,706,609 of VYXC01008162.1, forward strand.
GGAATCTCTTGAGGATGAAGTTAATTGATCTCTGTGACCTACAGGAGAAGCTGTTATTACATCTCCATAACACGAGCTGCTGGTGACAAGGCAAAACATCAATAATTCAGACAGTTTGCCCACACAAAGAAATTTAAAATCATTACTTGACAGCTATCTTCTGCTACTGTCTCTGGTGAGGAACACGGTAACGTGCTCTTGCCCGTACACAGCATCTCACCTGGCCTGAGGAAGTTATTTCTTCTCTCATTCAAATGCTCTGCAATTACATATACTTACATATAGTTATGCATCCTGTGCACAGTTTTCTATGCATAGCAGCCTCCATATTTTGTCTAAATGTTTAATTCCCTGCACACTGTTTCTCTCTGGAAACTGTTATTCTGTCAATGCTTTGAAGCACTTGCAGAGCTCTCCTCCGAAGACAGGAAAGGTTCCTTGTTTCTCATTCAATTAGTTTTAACAACTTAATGATTGGTATCAGGCCACCTTTCAGGGTAAGCTGCCCCCTGACAAAATCTACTGGGAAGGTATTAAGTCAGGCAGCAACAGAAAGTGGCAAGGTATGAATAAATGAAGCAAAAAAAAGAAGGCACAACTTCTTCCAGGACATTTTCTTTGACTTTAGGTGCTCCTAAAGTCCAAGAGAATATGAAGCAAACAGGACTAAAGCAAGGAACTGCGGAGAAAGGGTGACATGTAGGTGTTGGTGTAGCTGCAGGGAGGCTGTTTGGGAGGAATATTTGTTTTTTTAAATAGATTAACAAATGCAGCATGTTCCATCACTCTTCCTCAATCACTTTACATTATCATTCCTCTGATTTTATCTTCACTGAAGTCACTAGGGAAAATGTTCCTGGTTGACTAATCTACAAGAAAGAGGAACAGCAGCACACAAGCAAGGCAGAGTACTGTGGCTTTAACCAGCGATTAGGATGGGCTCAGCAAGCCTCTTCACAGCACAGGTCACATTTGAACGAAGATGAGACTCACAAACAAAGTTAAGTGCAGCAATAATAATTTAAGCAAACCTAGAAACACAGTACTGGTGACAGAGACAGAGAATGTAATTTAGAGTCCAGGTCTTGATCCAGAAGAGCAAGCTGACCTTCTCTCTTTGTCTCATATTCTGAGAAAATACCTGAACAATTCAGATACCAAATATGAAATAACTGGATATCAGGCAATTCTTTGATGTAATAAGTTTACTTTTCACTGGCTTTTACTGTAATTATCTGGAAATAAAAATACTTTGTTCTAAATGAAACATTAAATTGAAGCCAAAATATTTCTAGTTCTAGTTTCTGGGGAGGGGGAGAATCAAAAATAAAAGTTACTTCAATCAAGTGTTCTGCTTAATGAGACTTAGAATTTGGAAAAAGTATAAGCCCACAGGCCAATTTCTAAACACTCCTTAGAAGCGACAGGATTACGTGGGTTTATCATTGAAGCACCATATACAGCCCACTGCACTATAGAAATGATGAGCAGGCTACACTGCTTTGACCTCTTATGATCCTTGTAACTCACAAGTTACACAGGCACCCCCGAACAGAAGCCAACTAAGTGACCAAAAGTAACACAGGGGAAAAAATATGTTCAATCTAGCATTTCTTCTGCTACTGCTGTAAAGAAACATTATTAGGATAGGGGTACACTTCAGTCAGCTTGCATATTCAGTGCCTCATTCAGTGCCCCACGCATGTCTATTATTTATGGGCTAGTTGACAGCCAGGTGGGTAGTTAGTGCTACCCACCACACGTGCACTCTGAGAATCCAAGAAGCAGATACCACTGACTGCTGACTTCTACTTGCTACCCACTGGGGACGTAATTTGAAATCAGTCTTGGTTTGTGATAGTAGAAGCACTACAATTTTTAAAAACCTCTGACAGGTAATCATGAAAGACCAGAAGATGCTAGGAGAGACTCTATGTCACAGGTATATTCAGTTGCCAAAAGCACTGTCGTAAGAGCAGAGACATGATGGAAGCACCCTGCTGTGGTACAGCCAAGGACACGATCTGCCTGCATACAGGTGTCCCCTCTCACCCCAGGCTCCACAACAGGCAGTGCAATTCGAAATGGTGTAAAATAGCCCATAGGCCATCTTCAGTAATTCCAAGAAAAACCACCCACCAAGTTGGTGGCGTTTTTGGTCTTGGCAAAAATTTAATGGGAGGGGAAAAAGGAAGAAGCACGAAGGCTCAGGAACACACTGCTCTTTGGCATCAGCAGGATTTGGCTTCCACTCTGCTGCCACCTGGAATGAAGAGAAATTGCTTCCACTTCACCTCAGGATTTTCCATAAACAAGATACAATTATACATGAAACAGACTAGAAAAAACAAAGGCAGCACTAATGGGGTTCTAAAAGGGTTTTGTTAAAGCAGAGAGCAAGAGCTTAGCTGTTAATGGCGGAGCCACTGGAAACAAAATGTCAGCAGATTCACACCTGTCATTTGCTCTCCCATCCCATGTCTCCCCAGCCCCAATCCCGTGGAGGCACAGAGTCAGCGAAACTCACACAGGCACCGTGTTTAATTCACCCAGGCAGCTGGGACCATACACTTCCCAAGTCCTTCTCTCTCTATCCCATTTTCTCCACTAAGCAATGATCCTGCTGGTGAATGGTACACGCTTCCGCAGGAGAAAAGCTCTTCTCTACTTGCTCTCCCAGTGCGAAGGGGAGCGCCTGAACAGTGAGAGCTGTCAGTTCCTATCTTTCTTTGCCACTCAGCTTATTTCCTGATTCCTAAAATGAATCTGCAGCTGCACTGGATGGATGTGCTTAAATGCAAGCCTCCGGAGATGGGAAAGTGCTGACTGCTGAATTGCCCTCTTTCACCTTATTCTCATGCCATTCTCTACTCTCAACTTTTCTCCCTGTCCCCACCCCCTCCTGTTCAAAGGGGAACCAGAAACCTGTTTCCTTTGAATTTTTTGTACAAGTCGTCCTTGGTGAATGCTTCCCTATATGCTACTCCAAAATTTCATCTACTCCAGCTTCCTCAAGCTTAAGGGATTTGAAAGGCCAAGAATTAGGACCTTGCATGTATGCAAGGCCCTAATTAATTGTTCCCATCATTCCCACCCCACACCAAAGAAACACACATGTGCTTCATGTATTTTATTCATGTTCTGATTACTTCATGTTAACCAAAGAAAGCCTTTGTACTGCAGCCATCGTTCTACAAGGCACCAGCCTTGAGACCAGACCCAGGTTCCCAGCTGTATCTAAAGTACTAGAGAATTCCAGTTTAACATCAGTCCTTGCAAGTGAAATGACTTGGATCTTTGCAGTTTTATGATCATACAGTAAAAAGTGAAAATACTAAGCAACTATTTTTAAACAAAACCTGAACATTTTTCAACGCTTGCTGGAAAATAATGATAAAATTAGCTATGAAAAGGAAGCTTCTTTTTTTTTGGTTTTGTTTTCAGAATGTAAGAGAAAAGGAAGAAAGAGAAATCTGGTCAAATCTACAACCTTTAAACGAAGACACATGAAAGGCACATCCTCTCCTGCCACCTTCCTACATGATCAAAATCATACATTTAAGCAATCTGTTTTTCCTTCTTCCCTCCCCTCTGCCAGAAGATATAATTTAAAGATTTTGACTCCTGGCTGTCCAAACAAAATGTTGCACAGCAATAGCCACCACTGCTATCACTGAAGCAAAATAGATCTGGGCCCTCAAATATCAAATTTGAACTTTTCCCTGTTTTCACATTGTGTGGGTGAGAAATTCGGGTCCACAGGTCAGACACAGCTTACAGCTGCATTTTGGATAGACACAGTATCAATCTGGTAAAAGCGAGCCCAGTGATTTCTTAGATTCTAATGAGATCAACTCAGTCTGTTACATATGTCATGCTTACGTATTGGAAAGGTCTGTGGGTACTACAGTAAGAGGCAATCTACCATCCTTCTCAAATACTCAGTCCCCTGTCCTTATTAAATACACACTCCATATTACAATTTACAGTTTTCCATCCTGGAAATCAGTTCAGATTCCAAAAAGTGAATGCTCTCCTTGTTCCAGCACCAAGTTATCTTAACGCAAAGAAAGAGTGAGTGCACCCCGCTACCAAGTGCAGCAGCCAACAAAATGGTTAAAGTAGCCAATGAGCACACACATGACACCACAACAGCCTGGACATCCCATGTTCCCCCCAAGCCTGAGCCAAAGGCCTCTCTGAACCAGCTCCCTCCCCAGTCAGTCATGTGCTGGGCCAGCACCAGAGCGGGTTGATCACGATGTCCTGCCACACCATGAAGTCATATCCAACTGTACTTCTGCCCTGGAGCTGGGGGGTGCCAGTCTCTTTTCCTCAGAGCACTGAAAGGGACATTAATTCTGTGAGTCACACTGGTAAATTTATGACATCCTAAGCTCAAAAAAGAGAGATTAATTCATTCAAAAAAGAGGAAATAAGTGGGTGAGAGAAACAAAGATGACAGTAAAACTGAGCCTTGTGATCATGAAGCAGTGCAGGGACAGAAGGATGCTCCTGGCACTACACACTCTGAACCATTCAGCTACAGAAGGTACAATTCCCGTGTCCTTCCCTGAGGATTTGGAGTGTGCAGACCCCCTCAGAAACATCCCAGAATGCCTCTCTTCTCCCGCCCATAGTTAAAATGTTCCATCCTGCTTCTAGTTAAATCAGCCCCCTGCCTCGTACTTGTACAGGTACACACATGCACACCCCATGGCTCTTACACAGCTTTGCTCTCTTTTGTGAGTTGAAGTACAGCACCAACCTGCAATGCAAAGTGCACGGGGGAAGGGCAACATTTTCTTGTTTTCCTCTTTTCCTACACATCTTTTCAACTGTAAGATTATACTAGGATTTTAGATGTAGCTCAAGATACCCTTCAGTATAAGTATGAAAATCTGAAAAAATCTCATTTACACAATAAAAAAATCCCTTGATGAAGAAATGAAAAGCCATACTCATTCAAATTTTCTTCAGCTTTGGTTCACTTTATAACTAAATTGAAGATCCTGGCTTGGCAAAAATTACACAGGTAGAAGCACTAAAGTATAAAAAATAAAAAAGCCTTACAGATACAACAGCTGACACGTAATATATCCTAAATAGCCTTCTAGAAGGGAGACTACTGTACCCAGCTCTCAGATACATGTATCCGACAGAGCAAAACAAAATGGAAGAGGCTTACTTTGAGAACCAAGTCTCTATTAAAACTTGATTGCATTAACTGAATCCAAATTCTGAGAAAGACACCTTGAAATTAGTGTAACTGCAGGCGACACTGGCAAAATTACGACTGTGCCTTCAAGTCAAAATTCAGGGAGCTTTTTTCCTCCAACTCTTGTGCAAGCCAATTCCAATCCCCCACTGTAGCAACACCAAATTAGTATCTGACAAAAGCATTATGTAGATGACTACACAGCTACTTCTAAGAAAATTACTGGGAAAATTGATTGCTACCAGTATGAATTGAACTTCTCAGAACTTCCAATTGCCTTACAAAGAGATTGATAGAAAATAGTGACGCATCCAACCCTCATAATCATGACCAGACTTCTCAAAAAACAGACACCCCATATTCATGTACTCTGCCATCAACACACAATTACAGTTTATAGCCAGAGGTTAAAGCCTAGGAATCTTACAGAATATACATTGAAAAACCCAATACATTAATATTTAAGAAGGAAAAACTACTCTCAATGCCTGTTGGGGGGCCCACATGTTAGTTCTGTTAAGAAAACAGGAGTTTCAGAGTTAAACTGCTGAAAAATGAACACTGAATTCAATGTCAAGGGAAAAAAAGAGGTGGCATTATCTAAAAAAAAAGAAAAACAAATAAAAATCACATATGGGATCTTTGTACAATCAGACCCAGCTTTAGATAAAGTAAAAATCCATAGAAACCACAATTGCAGGAACCTAGGGCTGAAAAGAGTTTTGGATGTACACAGAGTCGTCATTCCAAGAGCCATGCCAGTATCAGCAGAGTTTAAAACACATTTAATGCCCAGAGAAGACCTAAAATGGTTTCAGAAGTAGGAGAAGCTGTCATTCTACACAGAATAGATGTTGTGTTTTATGTGACAATGACAGAAAAAAAAGGTAGATACTGTAAACAGAAGCACAGACCATTTGACTTAAGAGACCTCAGAGTCCGACCAAAGCAGGCCAACCTGGTACTTACAGCCAACATTATCAGTAGGAAATTCTCTGAATCTCATTTCCGAGGTCTTTCTCTCAGAAAGTCATTAAGCTCTAATTAATGACTCTGTGAGGTGGAGGGATCCGCTTTGGCATCCATTAGGATGGAGGCTTGAATGTCGGACCAGCAAAGGCATTAGGCAGACTCTGGCATTTTGCCCAGTGCAGGATTAGCATTGACGCATTCAGCATCCTTTGAAATCTTTAGCCCTGGAAGAAAATCTGCAGGTTTTCTCTCTGTCTGTGTGATGGATAACGTCTCTAAGTAATCTGTTGGTCCATTACCAGAAAACTCCTCTCCACCCTAGCTGAGCAGGAAGGAAAGATTGGCGTGGTCCAGTTGCAGAGCCACAACAAAGTTAAAAAAAACCTGAACCCTGGAGATGCCACAGAACTGAAAAAGCAAGATCTTTACAGGAAGCACTGCCCGCAGTTTGGGAGCTGGCTAAGGAAGAAACAGAGGAGGAGAGGGGGCAGTAAGTGGCTTAAAGAGCTGGGACTGAAGTACTGCACTGCCAGTGGGAACCAGCAGTGACAAGTTAGGAAGCGCCTGACTTCAAGCAAAGTAGGGAAGCATGGAGAAACCACAACTCTCCTCATACTCCATCTGGAAGCAAGCAGGCTGTTTTAAAGGCACTGGCTATGAATCACCAATTTGATGTTCATTTTCACTGAAACCTGACAGCCTGCCAGAAATCACCGTTAGGCAAGGTACTAAGCCAGACACCAGGATGCTGACAGCCTGCCCTTTTCCACACCAGTCACGCTCCCTCACATCCTAGCAGCCTTGGCCTCCAGCTTCTGTGATTCATCCTTCTTCCTAATTCACAGAATATCATTACTAAGTTGCTCACTTCTAATGAGAGAGCCCATTCATAGTTGCATATTGGACTAACCTAGATAAAAGGTTCACCTCTGCTGTCTTGAACAGCAAGCAAAGGTGATGTGGAATGTATTTTCCCCTGCAACCAAGGTACATCACTAAGAGTTGTTCAAAATAATTTTCGTAACCTCTGTCCAACCATGTTTTGCTGCTGGGTCTGTCCCATTCCCCTGCCTGTAAAAGCATAGGTCTACTAAATTAAGTAGTACATCCAGGTTCTGGAGACAGAGGAAGGAAAGATGCTGAAACATCATACTACTGATTCAGCTGGATTATTATTAACTAAACCCAACAGCAGCTCTGTCCAGTCATCCCTGGAAGTGATAAAACATAAACTAGCCCTTGTGAAAGACAAAATGCATTACTTTGCATCTTTCTCCCTTCAGTGTCTCTCTCCTTTCAGTGATGCCGAAATGCTTCCCAAAGGAAATCACAAAGCAATGCTGAAAAACCTCAGAAATATCTACTTACATGCAAGGATTCTACATGGAATCAGGGCATGGGATGAGCCGCAATGCTTTTTTCCAGATAAAGTAGTATTTCTAAAGCAAATTCTAGACACAGTTGCATATAAACACTTTTTTCAATGATGATGAAAGCAGGAGCAGAACTCCCACCTCCTGACCCCAGGTCTTAGCTTTTAAGTCCTAAAATACCCTCAGACCTGAAAAAAAAAAATAACGTTAATGACAATGGAAACATTTGAGAGTTTGGGAGTTTTACTCACTTCCATGCTTCCAGGTTTCTGATTTCATTTCATGATCATCAGATGATCTCTGAAAGAAAACTCTCTTTGTCCCTTTGTTTTCTTACTTGTAAAATGTACCTTTGTACTTTGAAGGACGAAGCACCTTTATTCAAATGTGAGGAATCACTGAGGGGGATGTCTCTGGCAACAACTATCAACCTCTTCTAAACTAGTTTCTTCCTTGCGGAAGCTGAGCACCCAACTTTTCTATCCATGATACAGTATTTGACAAATTGAAGGGTGTGCTGTCAGAAGGACAAAATTTCCACCATCCGGGGAAATAACAGAGTAACTGCATGGACATTTTGAAATTCAGTACAGTCAGTCTGAGAGCTTCTCTCAGTCTGTTGTTTCTGCATAACACTTAACAACTGCAGAACCAGCTCAGAGCATCACCAGGTTAAACACCAGTCAAGTATACCTTGGTACAGACCTCACAAGAGACACAAAAAAAAAACCCCATTGAAAGAAACCCTAGAATGAGATTTCCCCCTCTGTTCATACCCTCTGCCACCACATGGGCCTTTCTCTTATTAGTGGAGACTTTCACAGCTTATGAAGTGTCCTTGCAAACAGGACACTGACAGCAGCCAAAAGGAGGCATCATCCAGATTCATTTATTTCTATCATTTGTCTGCCCTCCCCCCATTATCACCACTGGAAATAAATGTAGGAAATTGGACCAGGCCAGCAGCAAAATTAAGAGACTGGCCCTCAGATATGGATATGCAAATGCCAAGCTGGCTGGCTCATCAAGCAAGTAGACACTGGCTGGGGAAAGGGCTCTGAGGAACAGGCAGAATGATTACTACCGCACTCAGAGCAAGCCAGGCAGCCAGAGCTGCCTCGCATTCAGATGGACACCAGCCAACACAGGGAAGAAAGGTTTAACCTGGCAGGTGAAGGGCAGTTTTGCAAACTCAGCTTTTGGTAACTGCTGGTACAGCCATGGGACAGAGGCAGTGAAGAAGTGAGACCACAAGTGAGCTGGGCTGTTTTAAAAGGCCCAGATGGAGCTATGATCAGGGTAACAGTAGAGGGCAAGCAAAGACACAGAGACACTCCTGGCACCTGATGCACAGCAACTCTACTCCACACCAAAAAACACCAAACCAAGTCAAAATATGAAAATACTTGTGTGCTGTCTAAGCTTGCAAAAGGAGAGACTGATTTAACTGCTTTAGGACTTGAAAAATAGAGGTACACTGGCTTGAGGTAAAACAAGACCCATAATGAAACATCACACAAAACTCAGGCTCAGGCTGTAGACAGGTCCTGTAGAGTTTGGCTTTGTCTTGTAGAAGGGATAACCTCAGGTCCAGAAGCAGACTGGGGATACATTTCAGCCTAGGCATTTTGAGGTTTGCTTTGGTCTTGCATGTTTCTTACTTCCTTTATCTTTTCCCTTTGTCATGCCTCTTCTTCATACACATGCCTGAAAGTTATAGCAGAAAGAGATTGACAAACTCAGCTGTGGAATAGTTTCCATGTTTGCTTTGTGAAGCGAAATAGAAGCAAAGATGCACAAACAAAAATTGTTACCTAGCTGTATATTTTGAAAAATAGTTGCTATTAGTTTGAGCACCCATCATCTTGTGGTACTATGTACATATTGACATGCAGAGGAGGAAAGCAGATGAGTAATCAACAGCAGTGAGATGCAAAGCCAGAAAGAACACAGTAAGTTGAACTGTATTAGAAAGAATCAGCTTAAAAGGCAACAGCTAAACAAATGGAACAAGCACACAGTGGGGGGCATGGAAACAGCAGCTTTGTTGCACAGCTTTACAAAGCAGACACAGAGTTTGCATGACATGTCAGAGACTGCTCAGGCAGCAGCAAGGCTGGGAACTCACCTATCTGCACCAGTCCCAGCATTCTGACAGCATATCACCTCACCGGTCAGCACTTTTCCCCTTTCCCACAGAAACTGGGTTTCAAACCTGAAATAGCAAATGCAACGAAACCATATTGGGAACCCGTGCTCTCAAGTTCATTCTGTTACACAGGGGCAGTGTTACAACATCTCACCTTCAGTAGACATGAAAAGAAAAAGAAACCAACCCACCAAACCTATTTTAGCTGAGTTCCAGAGCTGTTAACAATGTATGTCTTTACCAAATCTCGGCAAGACAAGTAATATTTTCTTATTACAGCAATGCAAACAAGTGAATGCAATCAGCGTCAAAACTGGAAGCTGTGGCATAATGTGTTCTGTATAGAGTGGACAGACACATGAGCTGATGTTTCCCACAGGCTTGAGGCTGTATAGTAAAAAGACTGAGGCTGGACTAACTGACTGGCTTAGGTCTATAGGTGTCAATTGCACTGAATTAGCAAATCCAAGAGTGGATTCAGTTTCCCTCAATGTACACCTTCCACTTAAAGCCGTCATGAATGTGCCTTTAAGTGAGCAATCCCATGGATTCTGCTACACAAGGAAATCGCACAGGCTTTAGGTTAGCACAGGGCTTTGATTCACAAACCTTCACTGATCTAGAGATCTCTTGTGGGGATAAGGACAGCAGTTCCCGGGTTACTACCATACCCCCTACTCATGATTACCTTTCCCACAGGAGATTCCACAAAACGTTTAGTGTAGCCCTTTGTTCTCAATCCTGAGCAAATCAAGGACAGCCCTATCGAGAAATACTTGGGGGTGCTGGTGGATGTGGGGCTGAACAATTTACCTTGCAATGACCTGGCAATTTACACTTTCAGGCCAGAAAGCCAGGCATATCCTGGGCTGCATCAAAGGCAGCCTGGCCAGCAGGGCGAGGGAGGGGTTTCTACCTCTCTACTCCTCTCTCATGAGACCCCAGCTGCAGTGCTGCAGCTCTGGGGTCTTTAGCACAGGAAGGACATGGACCTGTTGGAGTGAGTCCCAAGGAAAGTCACTAAGGCGTTTAGAGGGATGGAGCACCTCTCCTACAAGAAAAAGCTGAGAGAAATGGAATTGGTCATCCTGGAGAAGGCTTCAAGCTGTCCATATTGCAGCCTTCCAGTACCTGAGAGGAGTTACAAGAAAGATGGTGAGAGACTTTATTAAGAGCATGTAGTGGAGGGGAATGGCTTTAAACTGAAGGATGTGTTTAGATTAGATATTAGAATGGAATTTTTTACTGTGAGGGTGGTGAGGCACTGGAACAGGTTGCCCAGAGAAGTTGTGGATGCGCCAGTCCTGGACGTGTTCAAGGCCAAGCTGGATGGGGCTCTGAGCAATCTGGTCTAATGAAAGGTGTCCCTGCCCACGGTAGAGGGGTTCAAACTAGATGATCTATATACAGTCCCTTTCCATCCAGGCCATTCTATGTTTCTATAATTCTAATCACTGCAGTTCACAGGTCAGCCATTGAAATCACCAGCTTCTCACAGGCAAGCCATAGCAATGGTAACTGGGACACAAAGATGTGACAAACTTATGGGCAGGCAGTAGACTGCAGCATGGGTGGGGCAGACTGTGAAGGCAATGTCCTTCCCATAACTTTGAGCCTTTAAGCTGGGGCAAATCCCTCACTGATTTATTCTTGTCTTTATGTTGGATACTGTACATAGTATTTGTGAAATCAATAAAGAGATGCTCGTCACTGCCTGCAAAAACAAAACAAAGAGGCTGTCAGTAATTTCAAAAAGTCAGAGTCTGGATTGATTAGCAGTGCTAATGCTCATGTGAGATGCATGAGTGCGTCAGGATGAAGGAAGCTCTGCAAGTTTTTGAAAGTGGACCAGCAGACTAAATAAATACACAGTCCTCTCACCTCTTTAATAAATGTTTAACTTCAATGTACATTGTACATGCCTCTTCCACAGTCCACACTTAACAGACAATTTAGAGCAGCACAGCTAAAGGACAGTGAAGATTGTCTTAGAGGCCAGCCATTTGTTCAAGAAAATAGAGGACCCATGCCCTGTCACACTTGCTACAGCTGAATTAAAGCTCACATAGAGAACTGGAGCAGGAAATATCACACAGAGGCAGACAAACCTGCAGCCAGCCAGAGAAAAGTATTGCTTGAACAAAAGTCATGTAGGGAGGTTACAATCAGTTTCCCTTCTCACAGTGCACAATAAAGAAAAGATTTGAAATTCAGTCATATCCTGCTTCAAAAGGTCTTCAAGGATCTATAATTTGCCTTGAAGGAAACAAGATGGGGTGGAGAGAGGAAACTAGTGTGTGGTTGCATATGATAAGGCAAACATAGCTTTCCAGTGTTCCTGTGGGCTGTGTTCTCTCTACCTGACAGTCTGCCTTGCATTCCCAACTACACTGTTCTTTCAGGCTGTGCTGTCTACCAGTGTGCAAATGCTGTGGCTCCTTTGCTGGGAGGCAACAGAATTCATCAAGCGTCTCCTTTGCCCAGCCTGGGCACCTCGGTGTGCAGCCCACTAACTGATGTGTTCTTTCTGGTCTTCATGAGGATCATACTGTTACCCGGTGTCTGAACTTCCTCAGAAAACTAAAGTGGAGCTTCCCCAGTGGATGCTGCAATGGTGGGCATGAGAAGTCAGCCATTCTGTACGGCAAGACAATCACTCAACTGGTCATTTTTCCCAACTCCAAAATCTTAAGCAACTGGATCAACATGCTAGCAAACTTTCAGTGGTTGTACATTGGTAAGAAGAAACCAGAGCACCACAGAAGTCATGAGGCTGTCCAGGAAATCTGCCAGTTGCCACCCAGAGACAGGCCAGGAGACCAGTGTGAGAATGCATGACACACAGGTCATCAGGCAACTCGATTCTCTTTTTGAAGCAACAAGCAAAGGTAAGGTACTGCTGTTTCCACCAGCTCCATGAAACATCTTTTTAGAAACAAAAGCCATTTTCACAAATGTTTCAAGCTTCTCTATCTATAAGCTAAACACGAAGATCAGCCCATCACACATTTAGTCTCTTGACCTTGAAGCTATTCATACATTGTCTCACTCTGACTCATGACACAGTCTACTGTGCCATATCCTGCTATAAATTCAATCTCCGCGTTTACATTTGAATGGGAGACACTTAGCTGTCCACCAACACAGCAATATACATCCTCTTGTTCTGGGATCAGCTTCAAGTAATTAAATGGAAGAAGTTGCTGCAAAGTACAATGATTATCATAGAGTTGTCATAGTTGCCTGACCTGCTGCAGATACGAGCAGGTGAAGGCCATCACATTTCTTATACCTGCAAGTAGACATGCTTTCTTCATAGTTTCCACTGCCATGCTCTCTCCATACTGGCAAAGTTACCAATTCGTTTAAACAACTCTGAATTGATTTGAACCTGCCCATTTTTATGCAAATATTGTATACAGCTTCTGGCTCATGATATTTAGAGAATGCTTGTTATAATTTCCTAATGGAGTTAGTTAAATGCTTTAAAATATATCAGTTTAACATACAATACAAAGGAGATAAACATAGCATCTATTTATCTGTCTCTCATTATTCTATTAACTCCAAGCAAGATTAACGTTTTCCGAAGTTCCTATCTATTTGGCAGTAGAAATTGTCAAACCTTTTTCCTTAAATTTTTTGCAGCAGGAGCTTTGATAGATCTTAGGCCATACAAAACAGATTCACGGATTAACTGAGGCTGAAAGACAGCTCTGGAGTCAACTCCTCCAGTCTTCTCAAAGAAGAAATAACTCTGAAGCTAAATAAGATTGCACAGGGCCTTGCCCATATTATTTGAAGACCAAAGACGCAAGGCAGCTTGCTCTCATGAGGAGCAGTGGGAATGCAAAGGTGAAGCTATACTACAGAACAAAAAGACAGATACTTCAATTTTTCACACATTCATTCCTACACATTACCCCTCTTTACATCCCTGTCTAGCAGAGATTCATTGAAGAACTACCACCTAATACATCCCCTCACATGAGGTAGGATTGGTATGCAAAAATCACCATAAAAAGATGTTCATGCCACCAATACTTAAAAACTTCAGACTTCATAACCTCTCAAGGTAGCTCTTCTTATAGTGCTGTCTTCCTAAATGTACAAAGAGTTTTCCCTTAAAATCTAATCCTAAACTCTCCTTGCAGATAAAACCTATCATATTCTTACCTTGTTGGATACTGAGACTATATAATCTTCACTGTAAAAACCTGGCATATATTAAAAAACATATTAATATATATTTATTAATTATAAGTATTATTATATTATTTTATATTTTATACTATATTATGATGTGTTGTCTATTATATTAAATATATTTTTATATTTATCATATTCTTTTCTTTTCACATAATTCCTTTCATCTTTCTGAACGGTCTATATTTTCTAGAACTCTGATCTCTCTCACATTTGTCTATCACTCTTGAAGCATGGTGCCAAAACTGGATACTTCTGTATTTGTATATTTGATTTTTCCTTTTTCTAATCACTTGTCTTTACTGAATTTCATCTCATTGGATTTTGCATAATTTCTTCAATCTACAAAGATTGTTATGAAATTTAATTCTGTTCCCCAAAAGGCTGACAATCCTTTTTGGCTTGGTACTACCTGCAAATCCCATAAGCACGCTTGTCCTCCCATTGTCAAAATAACAAATTAAAATATTGAATAGTTCTGGACCCAGGACAGATTTCTGATGACCACACTTGAATGTTCTCTCAGCTTGACAAGGAACTATTGATAGATCACTCAATCTAGTTTTTCCACCGGTTGTGCCAATCTTGTGTGGGTTTTGCTTCCCGAGTTTGTGTACAAGAGTGCCACACAGCACTGTGCCAAGCCTTACTTAAAATCAAGACACATCACANTGGCTCATGATATTTAGAGAATGCTTGTTATAATTTCCTAATGGAGTTAGTTAAATGCTTTAAAATATATCAGTTTAACATACAATACAAAGGAGATAAACATAGCATCTATTTATCTGTCTCTCATTATTCTATTAACTCCAAGCAAGATTAACGTTTTCCGAAGTTCCTATCTATTTGGCAGTAGAAATTGTCAAACCTTTTTCCTTAAATTTTTTGCAGCAGGAGCTTTGATAGATCTTAGGCCATACAAAACAGATTCACGGATTAACTGAGGCTGAAAGACAGCTCTGGAGTCAACTCCTCCAGTCTTCTCAAAGAAGAAATAACTCTGAAGCTAAATAAGATTGCACAGGGCCTTGCCCATATTATTTGAAGACCAAAGACGCAAGGCAGCTTGCTCTCATGAGGAGCAGTGGGAATGCAAAGGTGAAGCTATACTACAGAACAAAAAGACAGATACTTCAATTTTTCACACATTCATTCCTACACATTACCCCTCTTTACATCCCTGTCTAGCAGAGATTCATTGAAGAACTACCACCTAATACATCCCCTCACATGAGGTAGGATTGGTATGCAAAAATCACCATAAAAAGATGTTCATGCCACCAATACTTAAAAACTTCAGACTTCATAACCTCTCAAGGTAGCTCTTCTTATAGTGCTGTCTTCCTAAATGTACAAAGAGTTTTCCCTTAAAATCTAATCCTAAACTCTCCTTGCAGATAAAACCTATCATATTCTTACCTTGTTGGATACTGAGACTATATAATCTTCACTGTAAAAACCTGGCATATATTAAAAAACATATTAATATATATTTATTAATTATAAGTATTATTATATTATTTTATATTTTATACTATATTATGATGTGTTGTCTATTATATTAAATATATTTTTATATTTATCATATTCTTTTCTTTTCACATAATTCCTTTCATCTTTCTGAACGGTCTATATTTTCTAGAACTCTGATCTCTCTCACATTTGTCTATCACTCTTGAAGCATGGTGCCAAAACTGGATACTTCTGTATTTGTATATTTGATTTTTCCTTTTTCTAATCACTTGTCTTTACTGAATTTCATCTCATTGGATTTTGCATAATTTCTTCAATCTACAAAGATTGTTATGAAATTTAATTCTGTTCCCCAAAAGGCTGACAATCCTTTTTGGCTTGGTACTACCTGCAAATCCCATAAGCACGCTTGTCCTCCCATTGTCAAAATAACAAATTAAAATATTGAATAGTTCTGGACCCAGGACAGATTTCTGATGACCACACTTGAATGTTCTCTCAGCTTGACAAGGAACTATTGATAGATCACTCAATCTAGTTTTTCCACCGGTTGTGCCAATCTTGTGTGGGTTTTGCTTCCCGAGTTTGTGTACAAGAGTGCCACACAGCACTGTGCCAAGCCTTACTTAAAATCAAGACACATCACAGCTGCCATGTCTACTTGTCCTTTAGGTTGACAGCATGAACACTGCTGGGTCAAGCTTTGGTACTAATTAAGTCATAACAGAAGTCTACTTGAATATCAAATTGATCAGAAATGGTCAGCCACACAGGTACACATGGATTCAGCTGCCCAGCATAATGCACTGCAACATTTCTGCCAGAATTTCAGCCTGTGCCCAGCGGGGAGGAATCCTGCCTTGGACATGTTTGTCTCCTCCCTATGCTAGACACTCACTAGTTGTTGGGGAAACCGCTGTGTTGTGTGTTGGTAGAAGACACAATAAAGGAAACTCTCACACCTGCTAGGTTTAGCAGAAAGAGGAAAAGAAAGACTTCATTTACATTTCTCATACTTTATAGGCTTCTCAATTCCACAAGGGATTGGAGGACGTCACTTCCTCCTCAATCCCACTGGAGAAAAAGGATGCTCATCAAACTTTCTCTTATCACAAAAGGAATGAAAAACAGAAAATACAGTTAAGTGAACATTGGCTATTGTTTACATGAAAGTGTGTGAAAATCTGACTCCAAATATGTAAATTATCAGAAGGCTAAGAAAAACCAGGGCAACAGTGTTGCATCCCACATACTTCAATTTGATAGTAATGGGCAAAATCCAGACTTTGAAACATTGGAATTTGGAGTTAGGTGCCCACAAAGCTTGTTTAGCTCTCAGAATTATGAAGGAATTCTGTTATTTGTGTGGATTTCTTTTTCTCAAAGGAATTCTATTGTGCTTCTTGTGTCTTCTGACTTACCCTCACCAACCTGTTGTGCAAGCCTGTTGCTATTCCTACACCTCCAAAGATGTGGTTTAGTTCCTTACTGCTATGACTATTCTTTTTCCCTGGCTTCTCCCTCTTGTTGCTCTTCCAACAATAAGCTTATCCCTCAAGCTCATGGCCAAGTATCTCTTTCCTGTTCTGGCTCTGTTCCTTGTGCTGTCCTGCACAGCATATTCCTACTCCAAACCCCACCAAAATTCATGTCCCCAGCACACCAGCTCACTCGTTTCCCAGTGATCCACAGTAACGCATCACAACCAGGCACTGTCTGTAGCTTTGGGACTTTGAGGATAACCTTCAGCATGGAATATCTGTTGCACCTTAATATAGGGACTGAAGGATGCTGTGACTCAACCTCTTAAGTTTCATCTCCCTTTAAGGTTGTCACAGTGACTCCTACATTAACACAAAGTGTAAACTCTCCCATCTTTTAATTCTTTAGGGATATAGAACAGCAAAAGCAAAAAGATGAGTTAAAATGGAAGTTTTCTAACTCAGTTTCCATTTGCTTATGTGACCAAGGAAAGATGATGGAGTGAGTGAATATTAGCAATTACACAGCAGTTCACCTTGCTGGAAATATTCTGCATCTGGAGAAGCAGAAGAGCCTTTACTTACCAGGCTCATGCTAAGGAGCCCTCAGCCACTTTCATAGCAAGAGCTAAGGGAAAAGCAGAACAGCTCCCAACCCAGGCAAGCACAGACCCTGCCCGGCAACCTTGTGGCCCTTCCTCTGATACAGTAACTTGCCATAGGTGGAGCCAGCCTAGGCTCTATTGGGTGGCCCAGTTTCTGTGGGAGAGTGCCAAAACTCACAACTTCTGTTGTACATTGCCACTACTGTCTTGGATGTATAGTCCAACACAGAAAGAACAAAGAAAGAGAAGGCAAAGAAGCATAATATTCAAATTGAGTCAGGTGGTTAACATGCACACAACAAAAAGAACCCAACATAAAGCAGAATTAAACAGACCCAGGTGGATTCCCAGGCTGGTACAGATGCTGTAGTGTCACTGAATATCATCTGCCTTGCAGGTGTAATTTCAACAAATACTCATGGCACTTTACAAAGAGGAGCAGCTGAAGCCAAAGATATTTAGGGGGCTAACAAGCAAGAGTCTCCACAAATATATATTCCCACTTGAAAGGAAAAAAAAAAAANAAGGGAAAATCCTTTCATTATACATCTTGTAGTTCACTGTGGAATAACCTTAAAATCATAACCTTAGGTACCATTTTTACATATACATTTGTATTTACCCACTTCACAGTCATAGGAGGCACCAAGTACAGGTAAATGAAACTTCAGTGATTTCTAAATACAAGCCATATGCTAAACCTTTCTGACCTCTACCAGATTTTCTCTGGGTTTTGCTTCAAAATAGTATGCAGATACTATTTGCATGTAAATTATGGTACAACACCCTAAAATAGGACAGCATTGAAAACTGGGTCTAGGACTCTCCAGAGACGGATGAAATTTAAGTGAACATTCACATGCGCTTTACAGATGGCTTAAAAAAATGTCGAGTGTCTTAAACATATCAAGTAATATTTGCAGTTGCACACCCTCAGTATCTGCTCTGTTTGTGCTATTTCCTATTGCAATTCTACAAACATGGCTATAACCTGACATTTTTGTACTGGCAAGTTTAAACTGGTAATTTGAACTGTAACAGAATACAAAGCCAGCTGAACTGGGTCTGGGTTCAAATTCCTCTGCAAATATTGCATGTGACCAGTTATAACTTAAATCATGATGTGAAGATAGTCACATGGCATCACCTGTTCATTGTCACCTGCTCAGGTTCCCTGGGCAGAGCTGGTGGGTGAGCCACATGCCTGGCCTTTCTATCTCATACTTGGTTCCCATGGAAACTGCTATAAAGACACAAATTTTGCATCAAAATTTTTCTTTTCCTCTAAAATTAATGGTGTGGTACATCTCAAAACAGAAGAAAAATACAAGGGAGAGATTTCATTCAGGCCATTATGTATTTGAATACTTTTTTTAACCTTAAGTGTAGAAAAGAGTAGTGATGGCATAGTTTTGAAAGAAATCAAAAACGTAAAAAACTAAATGGTTTAACTTAGATAGATCTTAACTGACTATTGTTGCCTCAGGATATACTTTAGAAAAGTGATTTGCCAGCACTGTAAAGTGACTAATTCTTGGAAGAGCAAGTTGTGAAGATCCTGTATTTACACCCTTGTCTAAATGTTTAGGTACTAAAGGACAGATAGAAACCAATTAAGACTGCAACTGGTGTTGATACATTAATTAACATTAAACTTGAAAATCACGTTTGTGACCAAATCTAAGTGTACTAAAATCGTGTTTTTTATATACAGGTATTAATCAGGGGTGAGAAAGCCTTTCAAAAGAAAATTGTTAGTACATTAAAAGGCCTAGCAAAAGCATCCAAGACTGAAATTAAGAAGCACATTGATGCCAGTGAACAGAACGACCCTATTTCTCAAAAAAAATGTGTTCAGACTCCTACCCTGATCCATCCAAACCTGCTCAGGAACCACCTTGCTCTCCAAGCACTAGGCTGCCCCATGCAAGAGCCTTCCCTGTCCTGACTCTTCCCAAATTTCTTTGCTTAAACACCTTTTCACTCACCTCTCTCTCTCACTCTTGTGCTTTCCAAGCCACCCTCCTAGAAAGCCTCCACGTCTTTGGCTGTCTTACCCAGAGATTTCTCCTTCTTTTCACCTTTTTGAAATTTCCAATCCATTCAAGTAGATGATTCTCAAAACTGGCTCATATCTAAGTGTTTCTCCACCTCATCTCTCACTAACCTCTTGACTATTTTCCAGTCTGCATAGACAAGACCTTCCCTTTGCACCCAAACCCTTCCTTCTGCCAAGCCCCTACCTGCCACTGGCAGTCAGTGTTGTTTTCAACAGCTGGCTGTTGCAGCAGCCAGTCAAGGTCTCCTCATCCCTGTCTCTCCTGCAGGCTCCTAACTGGAATGTTTCACTTTCCCATATGAGTTACACTTCTTGAAAAAAAACCACATACACACACACACCTGACCACCTCGAAAGCCAGGAAAACCAAAATTAATGAACAGATATAGGAAATACTAAAAAGAAGCCTTAAAAAGCTTTGCTGTATGTGTAGGTAACGAAGCATTTATTAACTAAGGGGAAGGAGCGAAGAGAAAGGATCCTCCAGCCCAGCTTGAGATGGAATTAGAACAGGCATTTGCAGCTTTTTAACTTTCCACTGATTACAAACCCAGTGTGACACTCTCACTCTCCATAAACCCCCAAGAAAATGTTTCCACTCAGCCTAATGAAGCTTGCCATACTTCCTCTTCACCCTTGGTCTTCAGCTGCTGCCTGGTATGGGAGCTAATGAGACAACTGGCCACGTTTCCAGTGCACGTTACGTAGGAAAGCTTAAGCACCTAAAGCCATTGCGTACAGACGCTCTGCCGGAACTGCTTCCATTGCCTTCCCAACCCCTCCTCTCTAAACTTCCACAGGCCAGACTATAATAAAGGGTGCATTACTCCAAAGCACACATATAAAACACAGCCCACTTAAGGGATTGTGGCAAGTCAGCTACACATCTTGTGAAATAAGGGGTCTTCAATTCTACGAGCCTTACCTCTTCCTGGTAGGCATGGACCAGGCAGGAAGGCAAGTGAAGCTTTGTAAAACAGCTGGGAAGGACCTGGGGAAGAGCAGTAGAATTTTTGCTTGTTAATGCTCCAAGTCTCCTTTTGCAGCTCCAGAGAGGCTCCTTGAGAAGTTACTTCATGGACATGACTGTGTTTGTTTGAAAACTCTCCCAGTGAGAGATAATTATTTCCACAGTCTAATAAAGGCAATGTAAATTAATCAGATGTATCACTACTTAATCCTTAATAGATGCTAGTGCAGGGGAAAGAGAAAAAAAACCCAAACAAAAAAAACCTCTTAACTCACTCTACTTACAATACAAGATTAAAGAAGTGCCCCATACTGCAGCTAATTAAATATGACACTGAATCAGTGCTAATGAATTTAATTTCTTCCTTCTTCCAGATGAAAATATGAAGTAAAAACAAGAAGCCAGGGGAGAGGGAAGAAGAGAGGGCTGGTATGGGAGAAGATGCATTTACAGCTACTATTTACTCCTGTGGTGTATTCCTCCAACACCAGGATAAAATTATTTATTATTCTTACTTACAACACTCTTCAGCAATGTCTTTAAATGCTTCTAAAATTTTAAGGAAATGGGCACATAGCAAGTTCAACTTGAGAACATAGCAATTGAGCCAACAACTGTTTCAAGCCCCCAAATCTCATCTGTCCACACTGAAGAGTAGGACCTACATAGATATGAGGTGACAGACACATGATCCTATGTGACACTCCACTACGAAGTACTAACACAACTTGCATTCATTACACTGGCAATTCTAACTGGAGTTCTGATAGGAAACTTTTTGAATATGACCAGGATAATGATAAGATTTTTGATCAAGCCCTTCCTGTGCTGTGCAGATACTCTTGAATGATCCATATAAATGGGGTGGATTCAACAACAGAAGACAGAAGTGAACACCAAGAACACACTCCATATTATCTGTACACTGCTCATTCAGATGGGGAACACCATGCCAAAAGTAGATAGCTAATCCTGAATCATAGGCAGACTAAAAGCTTCCCTCACAATTAAAAGAGAAAAGGAGATTCTTTTCATTAAGCCAGACCTTGCACTGATCAACATGAGCTTATAATTTACACATCCTCTTTTGCTCAATAATTATTGAGCAAATTAGGAGACAAGAAACCTGCTACCAAGATAGACAGCTACATCCTAGCAAACGATCTATGGTTGGGATTCATTTTTTCCAATTTTTCTCCACCAAGATGCCATGTTTACTGCTGACCATCTGAATTCCTAATGAGGAACAGCTGCATTCCGTCTTCTGGAGTAAAAAGTTGGAGCTATAGCCCTGAAGAGAAGTGTCATTCACAGCCATGTGTGAGTGACAATCAAGCCTGGAGAAAAAGTGAAAGAGAATAAGAGAGTAAAGTTAAAAGTCTTTTGGTTTCTTCACTTGGGTTACTTGGACACTAATGAGAAGCATTCTAAATTTATGTTCCCTTTCTGCCTTTCCTTAATTCGATAGTGCTGATGTATCCTCATGACCCATTCCAAGACCTAGGTATATCATTTTAATCCCTTCCTTCCTCCATGTTTTTTTATAGGGAAGTCTCAGTTCAAACGTGACAAAGATAACTGATGGGTCAGAGCCTCAAGGAGATAAGGACCAGGAAATCCAGTTTTCCCCAGGGAAAGCAGGGCTTTGGTCAGCATCTGCATATGCCTTCAGATCATGCTGCATAGGAAAACATAAAGTTTATGTTTCGTATGTTTATGATCTTCATTTTCACCATCTTCATTTTCACTCTCCTCTACCACCATTAATTTGGAACACGGGGGGGGGTTTTCGTTTTCTTTCCCCTCTTTTTAGCACAAATGGGTCAGTGAACTTCACAGCTTGAAACCTTGACAGAACCATCTGTTCTTCATTAAAAGCCATTAATGACAATGATAATGGGGCTAATTAGGCTGCGTGCAAACATACACACGCTTCAAGGGCTCCAGGGCTACAAGCAATCAAAGATCCAAATTGAACCAGCTGCTGAACACTACTGATGAGCACTAGGAACCCCCACCCCATCTTGTCCTAAAGTACAGCAACAAGCAGTCAGCATTCCACTGGACATGTGGAGCAGATTATTCTGGTACACACACGGCTCAGGGTCTTTTGCCTTTGTTCCCATTGTCCTTCCACCATTTCCTCCTCACTGTGTGTTAAGAAGGGTTGGGAAACACCACCACATCCTGGGAGCACATGTTCTCCATCACCATCTACCAATTTTTAATTCTCTGGTGGGTAGAGATGAGTGTGCCTGCAGGGCTTGAAGAAGCACATCATTGCGTTACAACTGCAAACCATTCCCAACAAATCCACTGACTTGCTATTTCCTCCAAACTTGACTTGTGGAAGTCAGTTTGTTACTCCCTGCCTTGGTTTAGTCTCTCAAAGTAGAGACAGAACCACTGCACTGGCACCTGTCACACCTGTGTCAGAAAGGTTAGAGCTATGAAACCCTTGATGTGAACAGCATCTAGAACTTGGAGCTATACTAATAAGAGTCTCCTTTTAATGTAACAGCTCGGTCACAATAACCAAATGATCTCCAAAAAACCTGATCCGTAGAAACACCATCCACTGCAGCAAGGTCTGCTGGATCAAGTGGCGTTCTTGCATGTGGAAAACTGAAAATCTAGGAAAGCAATGGCCAGGACTTGTTAACTCCAGTGAATCTTTAGCATAAAGGACAGGGACTTCTTGGGAAAAAAATGAAGATTCTGGGCACGTATCTGATAATGTCCCAGCTATGAAGACAAGAACCACCTAGTTCCCTGTTTTAAAATACTAGAAGGGTTCTCTGACTTCATGTATTACCACGTTTATCTTACAATCTGGGGATTAACATCTTACCTGCACCCTCTTTCTGACAGAGGCCATTTCTTCAGCTTTTACTGTTTAGTCTGTAGTTTCACAGCCTTGCAATGGAAAGTCTTAACTAGACTAATCCATTCCTACCACTCTTGCATGATCATAACATCATATCAGCCAGGCTCACAAACCCCTCTTTTCAATTTCAGAGAATTCATTATCGGATAAGTGGTTTCTTACTATTACACTATCTGCTAAGCAATGCTACAAAGCTGTAAAACACTACCAAGCCAGTTTGCAGAAATATCTAGTAATGAGATGTCTCTCCTGTAATAACAGGCTGGTGTACAAAGCCCATCAACAGTGGAAAACCTGCATTAGTACAGCTATAAAAAAAAGAATGTAGCTATGCAATTTCAAAAGCAACACAAAGCTACATTATTGCTGCTTCATGGAAAGTAAAGTTTTGTTTCATTTTTACATTAGACTTTTTTTTAAAAACACAAAATGCATCATAAACCACCTGAAAACTCAGCATGCACTGACTAGTGGCCTTGGAGGACAATACTGTACGAATTTTTCTCACAGCTGAGTACAACATATGTTTGCTAGAATCATTCCAAGTCAAATATGAAGCTGAAACAAAACTGATAACTCAGTTTGAAAATCTTCATGTTCTGACCTCCAGGCAACACAAAATAGAATTTTTCTTTTTTAAACCAATTCTTTTAGAAAGCAGGAGCCAGGCAGTATCACTTTATCTATGTTTTAACAGCCTGGGTTTCCCAGAATGTATCAGTGTGATTTATTCCAGTGATAATTTTGTATGCCCTGTGCTTCTTTGAAAGATACATCCATAAGCCTCCTGAATCTGTTTTCACCATACGCCATTGCCCCTGCTCCCTCTCAACCCTGCCCCAACCCACAGCAATATTTCTTTATAGCGGGAAGTTAATAAAAGGTGTCCCTCCCTAGAAGGAACTCATTACCCAAGCAGGTTGAAGGAGGTTATCAGGAATTAGGTATTGCTGCACAGTGACCTGTGAAGGTGATTACTCCAAGAAGAGCAGTCATGAGGAGCAGGTGCACAAGGAGCCATGTCGCTATGCAGCCTATCCCAGCTTTTGTATACTTCTGTTCCTCAATTCCCTTTCTTCCCCAGAGGGTCAGGATGAAGTTACCCACTGGCTTTTGAGGGGTGTCTCCCAGCACACAGCAGCAGGGTACAAAAGGGCTAATTCCCCACAGGCAGCAAAAGGCAGCCTGGCCAGAAAGGCTGACAGCACTTGCTGACGACATCAAGGACACAGGAGCAGTAGGAAAGGTCTGTGTGCCAGGTGAGAGGGGCTAAGCAAAGAGAGCTCTGTGACCAGACCACAAACCACTGTGATACCTTGTGGTGAAAGGAACTAACCTCAGTTCTGTCCCTGTGGGGCTGGGGTGCCAGCTGTGAAAGGGCTGGGCTGGCTTAGGAGGAAGCTGGTGGGTTGGTATGTCAAAGGACGGTGATTCTGGGCCTGGGGGGCTGTCATAGGACAGGCTACACACAGATCGTAGTGATGAGCCTTTCCTCTGGGTCCTGAGCTCTGGTATTGAGAGCACAAACAGAAGGAGCTGGGGAGCAGAACTTACTGCCGTCATAGGACAACTGAGCTTTCAGACAGGGGAGTGCTGAGGAACAAGCTCTCAGTCTCATCACTGTAACTTGTTTGTAGATTTAGGGCTTTCAAACAACAAATCTAGTTAAAATACATCATAGAATTCAAACTTACTAATGAAGATACTACGAAAATTGCCCTTTTTTTTTTTCAATTGACCCCTTATTCACAAAAAGATTCCACACAGTTGAACTCAGGGTTTGGTTTCCCCCATTCCTTTCTTTTTTGTTTGCCTAGACCACAAAAGCTTCAGAACAAAAGTTTTCTTTTCCCAGCCTTCTCTGTAGTACTACATGTGTTCAACACACAATCTGGAGAGCTCCTGATTCTGACAACAGTCCCCAGCCACCTCTCTAGTCAAAGTACCTTCATCAAGTACCAGAAATTAAAGAGAGACAAAATCATACCCATAAATCTTGCAGAGGTTTGAACACACTGAAAGTACAGATCGGAAGGATCAGAAGGTGTTAAAACTCATGTGGCAGAACTCAGCGATAATCTCTTACAATTTGTGTGTAAATTTAATATTTAACAGGGGAAGTATGGATAGGAATCACTGCATAAGCATAGGATTCCTTGCAAGTGTGTAGGAAAGGGACTGCCCTGCAACACTGGCCAGGGTTGCCACAAGCTCAGGTGGCATTTGGAAACAGCTCACCCAGGGGATGCCTCCATTGAGTACAGCTGTCAGACGTTGAGCTCATTTTCACCTGTACTCTGAGACATTCCAACATTCTGGTGACTGCATTAGCATAGCACTGAGCTTGAATTAATTACAGTAATTTTGGCTTTTAATTCAGGTTTTGGTTGGCAATACAGGAAAACTGAATTTTGGCTTCCTCATAGCGGTTTAGCAGTGGCACAACAGCATAATGCAAAATACTGAAGTGGTGTGGTATCACTCTGCTGGTTCACATTTTATAGTGCTGAGACCCAGCAGGGTAAGAGACATAAACCACTCGAAGGGGAACCACAGATTCGGGCTCAGAGCTGGCTAAGAGAGAAGTAATTCATTCATCTTAGAGCACAGATAATGTGTACTCATTTTGGTCAGAACACTGTATACTCCCCAAAGTAGCAAAATGCCTACCCTGCTTGCATTGGAAAACTTTCCTCCTCCTGGAGGGACAGTGTAACCGTCTGCACAGAGTCTAATGAAACTAAGAAGGGAAGGCTCCTGGCAGGAGGAAGGATTCCAAAGTCTAACCTGCTGTAATGGATTAATGCTGTCCTGAAAAAACTCGCGGGGCTGAGCTTTCAAACCCTTTCCCCTCAAATATCTAGGGCAGTGTTGAAAAATGCATGTGCCACCACCACTGAGAAATGGACAGCTTCTTTCCATTCCTCTTCCATTTGCTGGGTAAACAGGCCAATCGCAAAGTCAGCAGCCACGGCAATTTCTGAATCAATATTTATCAAGCCCTTCTCCAACTGCTATTTCATGCCTCATTGGTCAGAGAGCATCCTCTCCAAGTGAGCCAGAAAATCCTGACCTTGCAAATGACAGAGGAGCTGCTTGAGGATTACAAAGTAGAGCAGCTCCTCTAGCTAAAAAAAAAAAAAGAACACTTCATGTGAGCATCCTCTTGGCATTACACATTCTTCTTCTGCCCTTTTCTTTCCCCCATCCCTTCTTTCAGCAGCAGCCCTTGAAGCTGAAGGTTCATTTAAGAGCCCTAAACAAACAGCTTGTTCATTAGCAAAAATCAAGCTACATGCAAATGGCATTAAAAGCCACAGATACCCTCAAGGGATTCTGGTTTGGATTGAGTTTTTTCGTCTGTACTTTTAATGACATAAAAGATGGATTTCTTCCTGCCCCTCCCCTAGGCACAGCAAGTGAGTTTGCAATTATTCCATCAAACAAAAGCAACTGCACCAATTAGGTGGAATAGACTGACAGAAAGGTGTTTGGGGCACAAAGGTACAATCCCTCCATCCTAGCACTCCACGAAGGAGGCTACAGAGAACAGAGACATCTGGGAGAGGCCAAGTGCTGTAAGATCACCTCTGGAAAAACAGATGGCCAAAAAAATCTACCAAAAGCTCAGGGACATTTGAAAGGAAAGAAAGCATTGCCCTTCCTAGTTAGAGAAAATAACTTGTTAAGAAAACAAATATGTCCATGATCCTTTGAGGAGATGAAGTGGTGTTACTTACCAGCACAGCCTCTGAAGTGCATGGACTGCCTCCAGGAACCACTCAGGCAAATCAGCATGAACTGTGCACTTCAGTCCAGAGAGGATTCACAGTGCCACACAATCTGGTACCACAATGTGTCCCTTTGCTGCAGCGTGACATGCCTGAGGTTTTCTGGGAAAATACATTTGTACCTGAACACCCCATCAAAATATACACTGAAGGGGAGGTATTGTTCCAGCCAGAAAAGAATGAATACAAATAAAATCCAAGTGCAAATGGGAAAGATCCAAGAGGAGTCACCGCTCTTTAAAGTTTTTTATTCTCAAGCAGAAGTGAAGAATGCCTCCAAGTACATTCCACACAAGGAAACTGCATCTTCAAGTTTACTTCTAGTCTTAAGCTAATTAGAGAATTTCTAGAACTTTGACTACTGTAGCGTAAGATGCTTTAGGCCTTCTCTGTACAAATCCTTTATTCAAACAAAAACAACAAAAAATAGGGATGGTTTCTGTGCACGTTTTCCTCCCATTAATCCACACTAGTCTTCTGGGAACACTTTTCCCTAGACAGTTTCTGTCTTTACTATTTCTCCTCTTCTTTTGGTTACAAGCTATTATAAAACTGCTCTTTCTATTTTATTATCATTATTGTGTATGGTCTAACAATGACCTACTTTGTTCTTTTTAGCATTCCCAAGTTGATCCTCACAGTTCTTCAGTATGTCTGACTCTTTTCTGAACTCCTCCCAAAAGACCACATCACCACATTTGAAATATTGCACTGGACTATGTATCTGAAACTCTCTCTACTCATTCAGACAGCAGTTTTTTTCACAGGAGTTTTGTCATGGAATGTCACTTGGATGACAGCTCCAAATTTCATAAAATAACACGTCTTATTGGGACCTCAATCCATGGGAAGAGGCCACTGTGCACATCCAAGCCCAATGACTTCAACTGGCACTTTATTCCTAAGGAGGTCAAGCTGACCACTCTACCTCTTTTTGTACAGGTTTATTTTTTTACTTAAGCCATGTTTCACATGATCTCTCCTGTTTGAATCCTATTGTATTGACTTCTGTCCAGATTTCAACATTTTTGTTGCCTTTATATTTGTTATTCAACACCACTTTCCACATTAGCAGCATCAGTGGACTAATGGGCTATTTGTTGTTTCCCCAGCCATTAGTCAAGGCCTTGCACACAACAAGCCCTTCAGCAGTACTCGTGCCTGCCCAGGACATTGCTCCTCAGCCTCACTGCTGATATTTACCATTTCCCTACATATACATCCCTGACTTGGCAATTTCAGGCTCCCATGCCTTTCTTTGTTTTATGGAGGGCACACCAGAAAAGCAGGATGCTCCGTGGCCAGTCTGGACTCACAGAGCCCCTGCCAGTAGGGACATGGCACTGGCCAGCTGGCTCCAACCAGACTGAGCAGACACAGCAGAAATAGCGGAGCTGTTCTCTCAACAGTCACAAATAGATGCCCACTTCTCTTCTATTCACTCGCCAGTTGCCACGGAACACACAGGCGCTCCATACTTTTGCTTTCTGTTCTGTTACGTGGTTTCAGATTGACTGGATTGCAGGATTCCCCAGAGCTCCTTCCTGAAGGAATAAGTTTGTCAACATATTTGAGTTGGAATGCACTTGTGTGCACTTGCAGCAGCAGTGACTTGGGAGTCAGTCATGGTGGCAGATGTACCTCATTAGGATCCTAAAGGCCAAGCAAGAGCAGTTCCTGCAGTCAAGCTCCATGAAAGGCCAGAGACTTAAGTTTGAAAATACACTGAATAGAAAATATATTTGAAAAAGTAAATTTTTGTTGAGGTGAGTATCAAAAGATTTTTTTCGGGTATCCCAGCCCAAGAGTCCCCAGAAAGTCCAAAAGCAGTGAAGTCTGAACTTCCACAAAAGCAATGCTGGGGCACTTGATTAAGGGGAGGAAAAGAGAGAAAGATTTGCACAGGGATTACTATCCCTCTGTCAGTTGCTTCAGTGAGAGCTTAGGCAGCCACCTTAGCAGTTTGTGCTGTATTTTCTCATCTGTCAAGCAGGAAAAAGGAACAAACCATTTCAAACAGGTATCAAGTTACTCAGTGTTTATGGACTGCCTCGAGATATATTGGGCACGGGGGGAAACAAAAACTTCAGGAGGGTAGGCAAGTCAATGATCAAATTTTGAGGCATCAACTTAAAAGGTGTTCCTCAGGGTTCAGTTCCAGGACCACTTCTGTTCAATGTATTTATCAAGAATGTGGATGAAGGAGTTGAAGGCACCATTAGCAAGTTTGCTGATGGTACCGAACTGGGAGGTGCTGTTGACTCCTGAAGGAGAAGAGGCCTTGCAGGGGAATATACATAGATACCCTGCCATATTCAGCACTGGTACTGCCTCACTTTGAATCTTGTGCACAGTCCTGGGCTTCATCATTTAAGAAGGAGGTGAAGATCCTCAGATGTGTCCACAGCAGGGCAACAAAGTTGGTGAAGGGGCTGTAATGCCCTGAGGAGCAGCTGAGGACTTTGGGCTTCTCTAGTTTGGAGAAGAAGAGGCTGAAGGGTGACTGCATTGCTCTCTACAGCTTCCTGAGGAGGGGACAGAGAGAGGGAGGTGCTGAGCTCTTCTCCCTCTGATGCAGAGACAGGGACACATGGGAAAGGCTCAAGGCTAGACCAAAGGAGGTCTAGACTGGACATTAGAAAACATTGTTTGACCAAGAGAGTTTGGTCAAACCCTGGAAGAGCTTCCTAGACAGGTGTTCAATGCCACAAAGTAGACAGTGTTTAAAAGGCCTTTGGACAATGCCCTTAATAATCTGCTTTACTTTGGTCATCCCTGAATTGGCCAGGAAGTTGGCCAAACAGAACTCTGTTCTGTTCTAAACAGCATAATGCACAGGTCACAAAAGCTTGAAACAAGCCTTTCAAGTTTGCTGTGCCACCTCGGCTCTGAGACAAGAAGTTTCCTCTAGACAAATAGGCCTGGCTGACATAATTTCCCCAGATGATTCAGAAACTCTGACTAATGTACAATACCATGAGTTATATTTTCATTTTGTGTACTTGGCTTCCTCCTCCACCCACTTCTTCAGAAAGGACTGGTTTGCTGCTACATTTCACTACAAGCTCATGCATCCCTTTTCACTGCTGGTGCCAACCAAGTCCCTCAAACAAGGCTTGCATTTGACCTTCAGAATC
This sequence comes from Platysteira castanea, assembly GCA_013397175.1. Classification (NCBI taxonomy): domain Eukaryota; kingdom Metazoa; phylum Chordata; class Aves; order Passeriformes; genus Platysteira; species Platysteira castanea. The sequence continues at coordinate 1,736,933 of VYXC01008162.1, forward strand.
TATGAGTCAAAGAGTATGGTGTAACCAACTCACAGTCTGCCATTCATGGGCACATCTGTCATGAGGTTACCAGACTGCCAGCCAGACATATAACTGCAGCATCCTGAATAGCTTCCAAATCAAATCAAGAGTAGTAATATATTGGTGACTCGAGAGAGAAAAGCCTTTTGTTTCTGAACAAAGTTATTTCTCTTTGAAATTAAAACCTTCTGATTTCAATTTCACCTCCTCTGATGCTGCTGAAATGAAGCTGCTAAAAGCACAGATGACACAGAGCAATGTCCTTCCTGGGCTAAGTGAAACTTCCTAATAGATGGAAAGACTTGGCACAGCTCATTTGTTGGGCACTCTGAAATAGAAGAGCATTTTCTTTTGTCCATTTTCCCTGTCTCAGATAACACCTGGCACAGACATGTTCCCTTGCTGCAGGCCAAACAGGCTGTTGTCAGGAACCACAGGAACACACACTTTTTTGCTATCAAGCAGCACTACAGCAGGTCTACTTTTGAGGGCACTGAGGAAATTACACATATGGGCACGTATAGAGGTGTATGCCAGAGGGTGGGAATCAGGTGGCCACACCACATAACCAATGAAGTTATGAGCTGGGTCCCAACTCTACGTCTGCTATAAAGGAAAAAGCTGGCTAAGTTACATACAATATGCCAAGAATATTTGGGAAGGAGAGCTTCTTTAACCTCCTCACACATGCCTTTTCAGAGTGCATCTACAGTGCCAGAAAGATTTTGATTATACAAGGGTTTTACTAGGGGGTTTTTTAACACGGGTGCACAAGCACACACAAACCATTTACCTGTGACATGGTTAAAGCAGGACTGGCATGGTCTACTCACTGCTGCTACATTTATGCCGTTTGCGGTGGCTGCATTTTTACAGTAAGGGGGCAATGATGGGCCCCACAGAGAGGTGGCCATGTAGGCAGAAAGATGAACCTACCCAGAAAAAGTATTGAGAACTGAATGCCCTTCTGATCAACCCACGAATTAAATAATTTTCAGGCACAGATCCGCAAGCAGTTCTGCACGCGGCGGCAAATGACAGACATACAAACTGTAAAATATTATTTGCAGCCACATTTTGGTCTGCCATGAAAAGGAAAAAAACAAACCAAGACAATATTTCATAATAAAAACTTGTTAGAAACCTCCTCAGGCAAGGAATAGAGCAAGGACTAAAAGCTTTGATGGCATTTAGACTCCTGGCTACACAAATCTCTTGTAAAATAAAGCAGTCCCTAGAGCAGATAGATCAGACAGTGACAGATCAGTAGTTTTAAGTTCATGGTCTTTTAGATGAGACATAAAACCAGGTCCTGACCTTGTATGATCATTAAAGATCTCATAACACTTTTTGCAAAAAGCAGGTTCTTAATCCCACTGGCCTGGAGACAATCCAATTTAGGTAACTACCTAAATTAATCTTACAGATTTATCTAAATACAGCGCTCTGTTCTCCAGGCTAAAATAGTGTGTGGCATTTCTGTGTGCTGTAATATACTACAAGAGTCCTCCCTATCTCAGCATTAGGTGAAGTGATCTTTTTATATGCACTCACTGCCACTCCTACATGGGGTTTATGAACCATAGTATATGTTAAGGAACTTGGAGATGCAAGGTGCAGTGGGGTCCTAGTTTCAGCCAGAGCAGCGTTAATTTTTTACAGCAGCCAGGAGTGTGGTGTGGCCAGAGCCTAAAGCTATTTGATACCAACTCATATCATTAGCAGGGTGAGGAAAGGGACTCTGGCTGGTAGTAGGGAAGAGCCAGTTGATAATTGTTGTTTCTTTGTCCTACACCTTTTGTTATTAAAATTGCTGCTGCTCCTGTTTGTTTTCTTATCTCATTGCTTTTTCTAGCATTGTTCTTATCTCAAACCATGATCTTTGCCTTTTGTGCTTTCCATCGGAGAGGGAAGGAAGGGGAACAAGCAGCATCTGATTTGGGAGAGTCTCAGTGGGAGCACTAAATCGGGGAGTACCATTCCTAAACCACACCAAATGGAAAAGGCATTTATTGCCATATTTAGCATGATTCAGTTTCCACGAAACCTTTTTCATACTAGAGTAGCTAGAAATTAGAGCTTCCCAAATTTTGAGAGCTAACAAATAAATGCAAAAAGCAGAGAAGCAGAATGTTTATACCTGTGCCACTGAATAAGTCTATGGGACAAGGTTCAAAAAGAGACAGGGACAAGACTGGGACAGTTGGATATTACCTGAATTATGGCCACTGAACACATCAGTGACCAGCAGGTGAAAAATATAGGTGGTCCAAACCATTAAATTTTCAAAACATAAGGATAGAGTTCTTTGATCAACATTTAAGGGAAACACACAGGTCCTTCCCAAGCAGAACTTCCAGCTTCCATCGAGGAGGATTCATGACATGCCATGTTTTCCAAAGTTCTTTGCAAATAGCATCATAAGATGTCCCAAAACTCCTTGGGGTGCATTTCATGTGGATATCCATTAGAGTGGATGAGAAAGCAGACAAAACCAAAGAACAGAAGCATCAACTGTGTTGTTCAGTAAGGAGTTAGTCTCCCAAAACGGTCAATAATTACCTCTTAGAGAATAAACCAGCAATAAAATACTGAAGGCATAGAGATCAAACTACAGAAGACTTGAAATATGGATGTAGCAAAATAGTGTGGATTTTTACTGTAATAAAAATGTGAGAGGACAATCATATCTGTCACCAGAAAGATTAGGCTTTGAGAGACATAGTGTCTTACCGCAAGCATGCCTGCACACACAAGAGAGTGCCTGTGTCAGCACAGGCCTCTAAGTGCTAGCAGTCAAGGTTTATTTTGAATTGAGCTCTCTGTTCACCCCTATCTGTCAAGGCAAGTAGGTTATTATTTTGCAGATGAAAAGGAAAGCTTCTTCTCAAAGCAGTACTCAATTACAATTACTTAGAGCAGGTACCTCTCACGATCCTTGGGTTTACTAATCAGAGGCCATGATTCCATTCCCACTAAGATCTAAGACTAGATTCCCTGGGAAAAAGATCAAGGCTACTATGCAGATAATTACAGAGATGTTCTCACCTGCATCTTGTCAAAGAAAAACATCCAAGTTCTCTTCACCAGAAAAACCTCCTAGGTTACCATTTTCCTGATCTTCATTATTTACCTGAGCAGTCTGACTACGTAACCAAAAGCTGAACATAATTTATGAAAAAGGATCCAAGAGCAAGTCATTTCTCATGGTGACACGTGCTTCTTTGATGAGCCTACAGAACAGGAGGTCACAACAGCTTTTTAATGCATGCAATCTTTTTCTGGTAAAATATTGTGCACTGGAGCTGAGAGAACACAACCCCAATAGGACTCATGCTCAGTCTTTCTTGTTCCTCTCACACCAGGAAAAAGCTAGCCAGCCAAAAAGGTGCTGGTAAATTTTAGCTTATAGCATGCAGTAATGAGACTGGGAATATTCTCCAGTTACTGATTTAGTACAATTTGTTGGAAGAGTATGTGGTTAACAAAAAAGAAGCCTGAACTAAGCCACAAAATACATTTATCACACTCTGAAACATTTTTCCTATAACAATAAATTTTTCATAAATAGTCTGTTGAGGATAAACCAGAAAATAAGAATTCCATTTTGGATACAATTTTGTCAGTGACATTAGAAGTGGAAACCTCAGAAAATCTGGAAAATTTTTCACATTAGAGGAGCTGTTAACACAGTAATTGGGGTCTCCCACATAATGAAAAATTACCTTAACCTCAGGCTATTTGTCTTTCTGAAGTGCATCGTATTTTCTCCATGACCATCCAGGCAATTCCTTATCCACCAAATGGTCCATCCATCAAATCCATGCCTCTCCAGTTTAGAGACAAGGATGTCATGTGGGACAGTGTCAAATGCTCTGCGCAAGTCCAAGTGGATGATGTCAGTTTCTCTTCCCTTAATCCACCAATGCTGTAACTACATTGTAGACCTCCAAATTCATCAGGCACCCTCTGCCTTTAGTGAAGTAGTGTTGGCTGTCACTAATCATCCACTTAATATCCCATGTACCTTAACATTGCTCCCAGGAGGATCTGTTCCTGGCAAAGGTTTAGTATTACTATAAAATTGCATTTTCTGTTCAAATAGAGGGCAAGAATTCCATGCTAGCTGTAGAATTATTGCTTCTTTCTTCCATTTGCAACTAGTATAGGAACTACCAAAATAAGTAACCACGGAAAGCAGTAGGCAAAGATTGCTGGTTCAAAGGGAAAGTTAAGTTGCAAAATTCAGAAGTTTCCTAATCCCTTGAGTATCTTGGTAGCAGAAGAGACTCATATAAGTAGACAATTTATTGTCCCTAAAACAACGTTGGCAATTATATAATAAATCTAGAGGAGCTCTGCAAAGTTCAGGTGGGCACCTGCTAACCTTTCCAACAGTGCAATGGTCGGCCTTCATGGCACCCGTGGACACTGAGAATGAAAACCTCTGACTTGCAATGCACAGGAGCAGTTATTTAGTCACTGCTGAATACAAATACCCAAAGCTCTGGATCCTAATTCTGGAGAAAGCTATAAAATATAAAACTCACTGATAAGAGCTCATTGCAAGGAAGCATGGTCAGCAAGCCCACACTCTTCTCCATAAATACTTTAAGTGTTAATAAAATGGTACCAAAGAGAGAAAGACTAAAAAAAAAAATTAAGAAGTGTATTTTACATCTCCTTTCCTCCCACTTCTTTTAACAGTGGACAGACAGGAGGAGAGCAATGGCAGCTCCTGCCCAAATAATTTCATCGATCCAAACATGATCAATCTTACAGCAGACAAGAGGAACAAAAATGAGCCACCATCTGTGGTGTCTTCTGGGTGGCAGCACAACTAGCATTTTCTGAGTGAGCTGACACTCATGTCAGAGACAAGAGATGCATGATGGTTTTAAGAAACTTTTGTATCTTTCTAAATTTGTTTTTTATAATCTATATTGAAAGATACATTGATGCCAGGAGTAGCAAGCTGCTTTTTTGTGAAAGATGCTAACAACATACCTTCACAGTGGCTGTCATTGTATCATCGTGGTGTATTACACCCCCTGAAACTGCAATTCACTGCCAGCAATGCGATACCTGAACTTAATTCAGAGCTCTTTGCACTTCCTGATACTTGGAAGATATTAAAGAGCTGCCCTGAGCATGCACTGTGCTGAAAGCTGATAAGAAAAGTCCACGTGCACTGAGGCAACCTGGAATACTGTTGTGGACATAAGTTCATTCATTTTTTGAGGCAAAAATTTACCGTGGTTGAAGCAGTAACAGTAAATAGTCACTTGATACACAAGTGTCAGTCTCCCTTTCAGAAGACAGATCCAATACATTAATTGCTAAAGTGTCATCAAATATCTGACAGATCAGACCCAAATGGTGTGGTGTGCTTACACCAGACGGCAATCTGAGTCTTAAAAGTAAAGTTACAGCCTTCTTTGCTGTAAAGTTTCCAAATGGACATGTTGTGCATGTAATTTATGGACATCTGCCCAGACCTTCAGATGAACAAGTCAAGAGATGTGAGCTTCCACCTCAGACTCAGTGACAACATCTCAGTTCTCCAGTTTAACTGCTGAATTACCGATTGCTTCTGCAAACAGCCAAAAGACTGAGAAAAGCCAATAGGGAACTAGAAGTTACTATCATGGTGGAAAATTAAAAATAAAAAGGCAAACAGAGGGAAGGAGAGTCTAGTGAAGGACGAGAAAGAAATAGAACACATGGAGTCCTGAAGGAAGGGGACACTGTAGAGAGAGGAGGAACCACAAAACTCGTCTCAATCTGAGAGACCCAGAAGTGAGAGCTGAGCCACCCTCCAAGCCCACCGGCTCACTCAATCCTTCCCTTTGTCCCTTTCCAAAGCTTCAGACTGGTCACTGTGGTCAGGGAACAAGGTTGTGCTGTACCTCCAGCACCTGCACTCCTGCTCTGCTCTCCCCTCCGTTACCACAAAGATGGAGTTTCTCCTGCCTCCTGTTTCCACAGCAAGCGATCCTGCCAGAGCCCTGTCATTGCACCCAGAGCCCCACAAAGCACCCCAGAGGGAGGCCTTGCTGAGGGCAGGATGGCCACGAGGCTCAGGACTCAGGGAGCCCTCCCGCCTTCCTTGGGGTAAACCTGGCGCAGCACTGTCAGCACAGACCCAAAAAGACAGAAACCACAGCAGCCCCAGCACAAGAAACACATGGATACTCTACCAACTTGATCAGTGTCCTCAACAGCCCCTAGGCGGACACCTCCCGCTCCAGAGAAGCAGATAAAAGGCATGAAACATGGTATTTACCTCCCGCTGCTGCTGCCCCTCCTCATGCACCGTGAGGGCCAGTGCTGGGCCCAGGTGTCCCCTGTTACCTGCACAGCCCCACAGCTGCTGCCCCTCAGCACAGGCTCCCAGCACCCAGATTGTTCCACAAAACTTCCCTCCAGCCTTACTCATCAACTAATGCCTCAGATTTCAGCATACACTGTCACCTATGTGGCTGTGCTTTGACATCAGTGGTATTTCTACATCACAGACTTCCCGTTTTTGTTGCGGCCCGGACAAGCTGCTGCTTTGTAATGAGCAGTAACATCACTGGTCTGGTTTGTCATCCATGTTAGATTAGGACGGGGGATGCAGAGGGTGGATGCCTCAAGCCTTCCCCATATGCCTTAAGCTGAGTTCTAATGTCCATATAAAGTACTTTCAGGGAATATTCATCACCCTGCGTGGGCTTATGAGCTGGTTGCTCAACAGACAACATACTGCAGGAAAGTTGCCCAGGGGCAGATTAAAGGACATTCATCTGGTCTCCCGAGCCACAGGTGTCTGCCAGTATGTGCTGGTTACAGCTCACCTGCAAATAAAGAACTGGACCCAAAGATGAGCCAGGTGTCACTCTGCCTAAAATATCTTCTGTTCACTTAACCTGCACAGAGCTGTTGCTGGGGCCAGGAGTAGCTGGAGGCTCACAACACAGCTGGTGCAATGCCTGCTCCTTTAGTATAGTCCTCAGGTTAAGCTGGAGATCTTCATGCTGGGGCTGGCTAGAAAACTAAACACAGCATTGCTGAGCTGTTTTGAGACTCAAGATTATCACTATAAAGGGAGGGAGGGGAGCACACTGTGGCAAATTTACCCCTGCTTACCATGCTTACCATTTACCCACCACTTACCATGCAAAACACAGCCATTCTGTGAGCAGGGCTTCACTGCACATTCTCCATTCAAGGGGACAGGGGGAGCCAGTTTTTAAAAACTAGGGCAAAGGCCAGTAACTTACTACATTGCTATTTAAACAAGGAACATCAGAAAGCCAGCTTTGTGAATGTAAAGCTTATATGAGCTTCTGTAAGCCGAGGGGAATAAACATGTTTTGCCTCCCAAATATGATCATCAGCTGGAGGCAGCAGCGCTTAATCAGTGAGAAATTTCTAAGAACTTTGCAAAACTAGGAAGAAGCAAAAGCAATGATTAACATGCCTTTCTACTCTTTTTTATGTCTGACACCAAAGAAACATGTTTGTCTGACCCACAGTGCATTTATACATCCACAACTTATGGCTTGCTCTGTCCATGACTTCATAAGCAAAAGGTGTTTAGGGTTTGCTTGGCATTAAGTGGCCAGACAGAAATTAGTCTAGAAATGGATGATTAAACTCCACTGTCAAACTGAAGTAGTCAATAAATACAGTGGAATGAAAGTCCTTCAATTATATAATGCATTATGTGTACGGTTAAAAAGTTGCCATACAGTATGGTTTCAGTCCTGTCTTGATTTCTTCCTTGCCTAACCCTCTACTTTCTTCTGTGAGGCCTTATCCTACCTCAGTGTATATCTGGCCAGCTTCTGAGTTGCCTACATCTTCTTGGGAACCGTCCCTACTCAGCAAAGCGAGCAAGGTCACCACATTTGGATTCTAAACTCCAGGACTTTAAACCACTCATGCAGTTGAAGGACCACAAATCAACTCAATTTCTTCTAGGCAGAAAAGGACATGCTTCCAAGCTGATGGGAGAACTCTCTGTACCCTTTCAAAATGCAAAGGAAAATTCAGTAGAATGCCACTAAAATCATAGGATGCAAAAATGTGACAGCCCCACCCTCTCACCTGCCTCCTCAACAGCAATGCTGAAAGGATCATCTTCAACTCATCTTCAGTCCAATCAACCATTTGTTTTTAAAACCACATGGTTGCTGCCTTCCAGCACAGTCCATGCTAAATTTGTACCAATAGAGATTCCACTGTTATCCACATGGGACATCATCAGTAGCTTGGATGAAACCAAGCATATTCTAGCCACAAAGGACCAGAAGATGCGGTGCTCTTTTTAAGAATTAAAAGATAGGCAGGAATTTTTATAGTTGTTGTTGCTGGTTTTGTTGACTTTTGATGAGAGTTATCAGACAACATATATTCTTATGAGTTAGAATCACTTCAACACCAGAAACCTATTTGTGGGTCTTACTTTAGCAGAATTATTTTCTTAAAGAAATCTTAAGGCTTCAGTATGGAGTTAAGAAGTCACATCCATTTATTTGGACAGTTCTAATTTTCTTCATCTCCTCACTTACCCTGACCAGGATTAAACTGGATTAACAGAATGGGCATGCTTTGATCCTGCCTCAGACTGCATTCAGCTTCAGTTTAAATCTTACATTCAATGTACAATCATTTTTCAAAAACGCTCCTGCTGGCAAAGCACTGTATGGTTCTTAGCAACCCATCACATAAAATACTTAATTCTCCACACTTGACCAAAAGTATATACAAAAATAAAAAATGCAGAAAATTCGAACGATGTATAAGGGTTGGTTAGTTTTTGGTTTGGTTTTTTTCCAGATCCCAACAGCACTGAAGCCGAGAAATCTTGCATTTAAACTAGATAAAGCAATGCCCTCTAGTGTTCTGTGGAGAAATTCCGTACAAGGCTGCGGAAAGCCTTAAAAAAATTCATGTACCCTCTCAAGGGACAGTCAACGTTTTGAAAACTTACAGCTCACATGCAGCATCCTTGGGACTTTCTACTTATGACTGTGGCCTGTGGAACTATTTGGAATCTTTTCTTTTCCTTCCCTCCATTGCTGATACTTGCATCATAATTTCAAACACCATCTGGGGACAGTCTTCCCACCTGGAGCATGTGTCAAATCACATCATACCACCCAGTACCTTCCCCAAGTACACACAGCATTTGGTACCCTGTGTTACTGACCCAGCACATGAGCAGGCTGTTATTTTTGGCTTGAGGAGCTTTCTTACAGAGCTCCAAAATTTAGTAGATTTAAGGCAGCAGCTGTCCAAGATATTGATAAAACTGCAAACAGAACTACCCAAATTCAAGAAATACTCAACGAACAGCATTCTCATAGTTCAAAAAAACTCCAGCAGAGCTATCAAAATATTTATTTACATCCTGTACACATTACAAAACTCAACTTTGCATCCCACAAAGGACTGGAAGAGATTTTATAACTGGAGGTCTGAAAAGCAAAAGGTAAAGTCCTTGAAGAAGGCTGCTCTTCAATGTCCAGCTGGGAGTCCTTAAATTTTACCATCCATTGCTCTTGAAAGACAACGGCTGGGCTCTCACCATCTAGGCAGATTAAAACTTGAATGACTCCAATTAAACTTTTAATCACACCAAAGAGTTTTAAAATAATTAACAACAATAAAAAAAATCCTGTTAGACCACTGTGCTTTTGTTATTTTGCATGCCATTGAACTGCTGCAGATAGAAACCACGGATCAAAAGGGAAGCAAAAAAAAAAAAAAAAGAGAGATTGGAAGGAAACACCAGTTCTGCCCATGTTGTCTCTGAAATAAAGGGGGAAAAAGATGAAATTGACTATTTTCTGACAACCTAAGGGGACTGGTACACTTAGAAAACTGCCAATACAAAGACAGCATCAGTCACAAATGCTCTAAGCCCTATGTGATTTTGCAGGCACTCGAGGGGGCAGCAACACTTGTGTCTGGTGAAAGAAAGATACTGTATTATGGTTGGACACAAGGTCTTTTCTTTTCCTAACTAAATGATTCTTTGATTCTATTAAGCTGCTGTCTGGAATTTGTTTCTTGTCTGAACAATTTCAGTAATTACAAGTAGGCCTATTAACAGTGATTCACACTCGGGTTGGGACATTCACTGGAGCAAGGTTAATACAGGCATGGTTTCTTCCGAAGGAAGCTAGCTTGGCCTGTTTGATAGGTAAAGACAGGGGCTGAGTTCTTCGGACCAGGCACCACCCTACACCTTCCAAAGGAATTTATTTGTAAAAACAAAACATCAGGAACCTCTTTAAAAAGTTTTGTTCATAAAAGTCAAGTTCTCCAAACAAAAGCCTGCCAGAGTGACCATGCAAAAGTTACTGGATATAAACAAAATATCCAGTGAGATCATATACCTAGAGTAAATTCTGGACTTGATGTGGCACTTGTGATGAGCCTTTTAGGTCTCTGTATTTGCAGCCCTTGTGTCTGAGGCTGCAATTCAGAATTTGGATATAGAAGTGGGATCAAATTAGACATTTTTAGAATTAGGTTTGAGCTACGAAACTCCACTTCAAAATTTAAACTGCATTCTCCTCAGAGGGCAACCAATACATACTCTAACTAAACAAGCAGATACTTCTTTTTTCTCTAATGAGGAGTGGTTACTGCCAAGCATTCTGGCCTGCAAAAGAATTATTTTTGATCTTGTTATACATGTAACCAAATTAAGGGAGTAAAGAAAGCAGTTTAGAGACCATCCAAAAGACAGCCTAGAGAGGATATTCAGTGTTTGTACCACTGCACTAGGAGCTAATATTTCTTAGAGGTCTGACACAATACATTTGTGTTACTAAGTGTATACACAGAACACTGTGTTGGAGAAACAGCTTGTATGTATGCTTATACGTAAAAAAAAAATAGCTCTCAGGATCTGATTCCTCCCTGTCCCACTGTCATTGTATTTGCAGGGTACAGTGTGAGGAAGGGACCACTCAAAATCCAAGGTACAAAAAAGGCAATGGAAGGATCTGGCAAATACAGACATCATCTGGAGAACCCAGTTTCCAGCCTGACTGAACAAAACAGCTTTTCCACTTCCTTCAGTTTATTCAACAATCCAGTGCCTTTCAGACACATTCTCATCTTCTCTGGGAAGAAGCAGAACAACCCAAAGGAGAACGGAGGAAAATGCTCCAGCATTCATCACAGAGAGGCCAGACACACACATGCTTGTCATATCTTGACCACATGTGTGTTGTTCTGCAGGGCTGGGAGCATTCTACCAGTGTTTCACTAGGCAAAGATGCCAAGAGTGTCCAGGTAAGACAGTAAGACCATCTGAACTGCAAGTAGTTTCATCAGTGAAGTATAGACTGAGCTCTTCCATTCTTCACCTTGGCCCTCTTCTTGCACAAGTGCTTTGCTATGAGTCTACTGCTGGTGTGTTCTCCGTAATTTCTTTCTGTGTCACTGCCTGCAGGTACTTCAGTCGCATGGGAGGGAGCTGCTCATAAAGGTCAAATCCCAAAGGACTCTCTGCATTCAGCAGTCTGTAGTACAGCAGGTGCTTTTTCAAGTTCTGAAGAAAGAAACAGAAAGGTATCTAATCTTCTGCACTGTCTCCAACACAATATAGCAAATCTGCATAGTACAATTCCATTATGCCCCAGATATTTAATCACATCATCTTCAAAAGAAGAGCTATAAAAGGCAAGTTTCTTCCAATAAAATTCACTTTTTTTTTGCAGGAGAATTCCTCTTCTAAATACAACTCCATTGTCTCCTCAACAGCCCTTCACACAATGACTTCTTGCCAGAAACCCAAGTGGATTTTTGAGTGTGATCTGATAATTTACCCTGGACACTAATCACCCCAAGGCCAAATGACCCAGCTCTATCCCACAAAGGATAGATTCTGGCAAGCTCCTTGAAAAAAAGAGAAACCTTACATCTGTCCTTCTCTTTTCAGGAGTAGCATCCAGCTAAGAGTTAAGACAGATCACTGCTGGCCACCTATTCATAATTTTGCTATAATCATTCCTCTAGCATCTCTAGCTATCCAGATATAATGCTGCTTGGACAAGAGGAATGGAAATACAGTACAGGAGATTCATCTAGGTTCCAATGGGCTCAGTGTTTTGAGGTCAATTACTACACGAACCGGTTAAGCGTATTTATAGTTATTGCAGGTCAAAGTCTTGCTGCTGATCTCCTCTCATTCTCAAATTAGCAAGGTAATTAAACACAAATTTCAAAAGCCAAATATGTCTATAAAGCCACCATGTATGGAAAACTTAATTCCCAGTGGCACAAACTGAATCTCACAAATCCTACCTCATCCACCAAGAGCCACGTCTTCCGCAGCATGCTTTTCCGAGCAGCATCTGTCTCCTGGGAACAAAACACATACTTTCCTTAATATGGTGCAGCAGTACCTTTGCCCAGGGGCATACAGCACTCCAGGATGATTTGTTCATTATAACGATGAGCAGCTTGTTCCAGCAGAAAGTGCTTGAGATGTCTTATCACTTAAATCCTGCCTCTCTACTCCTTTCTCTGATCTGAATCTCAGCTGATCTCTCAACCTCCAGGCAGAACTGCAGATCAGAGGTGAAGTGTTGTTAGCACAGCTATTCACTGACAGAGGCCCCAAGGGCATAGGGAGGCTTCTGCTTGGTTACTCAAGCAAAGTCAAACAAAAGAGTACTTTGCACCTTGAGATTGCTAAGGCAGAGGCCAAATCTATTACAAGCTCTCTCTGCCTGATCACCTTCCTTATTCTTTCTGCTTATTCTTCCCCCCACACCACAGAACACGTAATTGCTGACCTCAAAGATTTAGGTAGGACTGGCTAGCATTAATGCAAGTGCTTTAGGGTATGGGGAACAAAAGCTGCTGCCTCACATGTGGATTCTCAAACAGCTGACCAGTCCTCAACACATTTGCTTACAATCTTTGTTTTCAAGTCCCAAAGCTCAGTGTTTCATCACAAGACACACTGGATTCACACCTGAGCAGATGCAAAACCCAGGCTGCAGCCCTGAAGCTCTGCTATCCATTACCCACCTGCGTTGTACTTTCTTGGGAGAAAATGAAACTGTTCACATGAGCCACAGCCACCACGTACAGAACAGGGCACCAGGCGTGGCGCAGCGCACCAGTGACCAGCGTTCGGAAGTAGAGTCGCAGGAGGTTCAGGTTATCCTCAGGAGGGGAAGTGTAGCGCTCAAGAGGCACAGGAAACTGCAACAAACCCATCCAGAAGCAACATTACAATTTTTGTCAGGGTCTTAGTAGTGAGAAGAAGTTCATGACTTCTAGGGTGCCCTTCCTTGTACATGCCCACCTATACAATGCGATGTACCCCAGTGGCATGACCCTCATTTGCAGCAGAGCTGCTACAGCCCACCCTGACTGATGTGACGTGCTTTGACAAAGTGTTGTCAAGACCTCTTCTGCTTCATGGAGAGATGTTTTACCGGTCCTGTCACTGCAGCTGATTTTTGGCACAGATAAGATGAGCGCTTATAAAGTAAGAAGACAGAGTACTTTTGACAACACCACTAAATTCTATCTCTTGTGCTCTGCTCACTCAAAAGAAATGCAGTCCTACACTTCACAGACCAAATTTTCCTGCTGAGTTATTCAGCAGAGCACAACTCCAGTACAACTATATGTGGAAAGATGGTTGAGAGGGAAAATCAGTATTTGTCTATGCACGGGCAAGGAAAATGTTCTCACCAAGGTGTGAAAACACTTATTTAAGGGAAAGGTAATTGCTAGCAGAACATGGAGTGCAACCAGCTCTTCATACATACAACCTATAAATGAGAAGGTTCTCAGTGGTTCGACCAAGCACGGTTTGGGACAGTTTCCACTGAAGACTGAGCAATTTCACAGCTCCTGTCCTCCACATATACACACAAATCAAGGTCAGAGAATCACAGACAAGAGCCCAGTGAGCCAGAAATATGTAGTGACAGGCAATTACCATGAGCTAGGATTACCTGCTGTAATGGCACTCCCAGTGCCCGCAGGATATTTGTGTGCTCCCCAAAAACGCAGAGACGCAGATGAACACTGAAACGCTTCTGTAGAGGTAGAAGAACAAAGACTCCAAAGAGTGGGTCTCCAAAGGAGACACCTTCAAACTGCTCCAGGAGATTTATATAGAGATCATGGAAGGACGCCAAACCAGGGAGAGGAGCATCCAAGTTCAGGGAGTCCAGGGCCTTGGGTTGGCAATACTCAGAGAGAAGGGCAGCTGTGAAGCGGTGGATTGGTGCTTCTAGAAAGAGGTCACTGCCTGTGAGGAAGACACACATGAGCCGTGCAAGTTTGGCAGCAGTCGGGATGCTCTGAAGGATTTTAGAACGCCAGGTTTCCAGCAACGAGACCCACTGCAGATTCCAGGTCACAGTGTTGATGAGATCAACTGGGAGAGAGTTCAGTATAGCCCCACGTGTCTCTGCATTAGTCACTTTGTTGTAGAGGCTGATAAGTGGAAAGAATGGCCAGTCTGAAGGCAAGATGGGCCCTCTGACCTCAGGAAGCAGCATTGACTGGATGAGGTAATTCCGCCCTTGATAGGACGCCTGAGAACGCATAAGGGTGGGCTGCAAGTGGACAAAGTGAGAGAGGTAGCAGGAACGAATGGAAGGCAGATTCTGGTACGATTCTCTCAGCAGGGCACCACGAGTAACCTTTGGAACAAATGCTGCTGCAGAGCCAGGCTGTGCCAGTTTGGCACTGGTGCCCAGATGCAGAATATCAGAGAAGTCAGCTGCTTCTGGCCCTCCAGCTTTCCCTTCACTGTAAGGTAAAAACAAACAATAGTTTAAGAAACAAATGAACAAACAAAAACCTGAAATGTCAAACAAACAACACACCACATAAATTCATCTCTACATTTCCTGGAACAGACAGAGTAGTATATGCAGATCACTCAACACTTTCTACATCACTGAGCTGTTCTAATACAGAGGGCCTGTAGAGCATCAGCTACTTTGGTATTTACAGGGAATTCACAGAACAACATTTGGAGTCAGCACCACTGAGGCTGTGCCATGAAAACCTTCCACACAATGCCCATCTAGTGTGGAGGCTGAAACCCCTTGTCCAGAGAGGCAGCCTACTTACCAACACAGACATGAGTGCTGAGATGAAATACTGCACTTCAGATACGGCCTACAGAAACCAGTAAGACAATTCTCAAAAGAGTAGATTTGCAGTGGCAAAGTCAGGAGAACCATACAAACTGATAGAAACTGTGCATGTGGAGGGTGTTTGTCAAATCCAAATGCCACAATCTCAGACCAAAGACTCACCATTTTATTGACCCAAAAAGAAGAACAAAACACCACCACACAAACAAATCCACTAACAAATTTTCCTTCTTTCTGAAAAGACATAGTATCTCCTTATAGCACCTTGGTTCAACCTCCTACAGGGATATACCATGGCTAATTTCAAATAGATTGAGATGAACAAGATAAACTGCTACCATCTTCTTGCCCAGATATGGGAGGATTCGTATTTGAGATGCTCATGATTTCTTTCAGTGCAAGGTGCAAGACATGGCATTTGTCAAATCAGCAAATATTTGTGTAAGAACTTGAATAGTAAGGGTTTGAGGAAGATTCATTAAGTTTCTCAAGCTATGTCAAATTCTCCTTTATTTTCTAGACTCACTACTCTCAGGATGGCAGATGCTAGGCCTTAGGGAGGATCAGTTCTATCAGGAATCACACAAGCCTTGTCACAGGGGAAATCAAAAGAAAGTCATCACATTTCTCAACACTGGTACATCAGAGAATAATATGCAACCACATTGCTTGCCTGATTAGAAGGCTCCATGCCTGGAGAACATGCCAATGAGTAAGTAAAATTTAACCACAGGCCCTGTTAAAGGCCAAAAATTATGACAAAATTGCAGTGCCAATGTGTTTTTTCTATTTTCCCCATGTTTTCCCACGTACCAGACTAGAGAAAGGAAAAAATGCAAAGCTTACGGAAGAAACTCTGGATTAAAGGCAAGATCCAGTAGGACCTCGTGAGCCAGATGCTCACTCCCTGGCAACAGACGGCTTAGCAATGCCATGGCAACACAGTGATGGAGTGAGGCATGCTGGGTGTAATCCGGACAAGTGCCTGCCTGTACAGGAAACAAAACAACAGATAAAAGCACTGCATCATTTGTCAACAAGACATTCAGCAAGGACAGGATGGTCAAACAAGACACACATCTCACTGGAAAGTGAAAGACTGAGGCAGACTGCAGGAGCTGTCAGCATTCATACCAAGAGATATTTCTGCTTCTCCTGACTGCCTTAGATAGCCGACAATTTTTAGCAACACACTTGAAAACTTTGTTCCTACTCTATCCCAAAGAAAGGCAAAAGTAGATTTTTTCCATCCAAAGTATTTCGGAACTAAATCCCCACATCAGTAACTGGAAAGATGTTATTTGCTAGTGGGGCAGAAAAGTCAGCAGAAGAGTCGTCAGACCTAAGTCAGATACAAGAAAGAACAGGGACCAGCTGCCAGTGAAGTCAATTCCTCAGGGGAAAGAAACTAAAGGACTAATAAGGATACCATTCTCCGAGCCAATGCTAACACAAAGTACTGCAGGTGATATTCGTGGCGTAAGATCCACGCAGATGAGGGAGTCACAGAGGGAGGTCCAGTCTGCCAGCTTTGATGCAGGTAATCCTTCAAGCCTCTGAAGCCCAGCACAGAGCTGTACTATAAAGGAATCACAAGCAGAGACAAATAATATTAAGACAGTTTGCGTTTGGAGGAAAATAAAACACAGCTCTCTCCAAGGCCCATCCCCTACCTTCTCTCACGTGAGAATTCCTGTTGGCTACTCCAAAAGGCGTATTTAAAACAGTCTTATAAATATCTGCTTTTCTGCCTCAGGGCTCACCTGCATCCATCATGATCCTCCCCATCACAGATAACTGATAGTCACTGCCTACATTTTCCAAAGTGCTTTGTAAGGCAGAAATCTGGCCAGTGGCTTAAAATGTTTTTCCCTCATCTGGCCAGATATTTCCATTAGTAGCCAACCAGCTAATTCAACACAAGTTGACACAGGAAGGCTTTGAGAAAGCTTATGCTAGGTATTCCATCTTTCTAGGGCTCAGCCTTTTGCTCTTTAGGGTCTGCCATCTTCCATGACTCACTTATTCTAAAAATTCAGAACAAACCAAAGCAGGAAGGACCCTCTTCAGTAGCACTGTAGCACTCATTCTCTTCTTTAATATTATCCCATTTTTCTGTTACATATGCTTCAACCATGCTTTTCCTCCACTGACACTCAAGTTTTTTATTTTGCTTAGCCAAACAACAGTTATTCAACTCTTCCCAACATTCTTTGTAAATCTATCCCTTAAGCATCACCTGCTCTATAATTCCAGCTTCCTGGTGCCAACTAAATATTAGAATTCAAAGACAAGATATTTTTCTGATCCTCAACCCACTTGTTCTGAAAGTGGGGCTGTTTCTCTCTATACTACTTTAATATTTTTAAAATTAAAATGCACAACAATTTGCTTTTAACGGTCCTTCTATCATCTCTTTCATGCCTGGGAAGGTGAAAATACTAACCTCTCTCACAAGTATATCATCATTTACCTAGAATTTACAGTGAAAAAGTCTATTCTCACCTTGCTAGTCAGGCCTTTGTGAATGTGAGTGATATTATTGATGAGAAATAGGAGGGCAGTGAGGAAGGGGAAAGGTGACTTGGAGCCAACCACGCTCAAAGGAGGTTTGCCTCCAGTGCAACTCAGAGATGCAATGCTGACAACAGATTCTGGTGCCGGGGAACAGGACAGAGGGTTGCATAAAGCAGAACACGGCCTGTGTGAACAAATAAAGAGAGAGGAGTTAGGTCAAAAGCATTCATAGTGCTGAGGAATTATCTTGTTGAAATGTTGCTATCTTTCTGAACTGTACCACACATTGCAGTAAAATGGAAGCCCTGAACACAGTGAAAGCAAAAAGGCAGTGTCACAGCTGGTACACTAAGCACTACTGCCATACAAGCTAATGCCAGCGAGCTGTCAGGAACTCTTATCTTCAGCTGAATTGGTCATGATGAATAGAAATACTGATGCAGTGACGCATCTCTGATGTCAAATACTTGAAAGCACTGGACCTATGATTTTAAAAAGATACGCCTTTCCCCACATACATACGCACACCAGGCTAATAAGGCTGCCCACCCACTCAAGACATTTCAATAATAAACTTGTAGGCAAAGCCAAAAAGCCAGATTATATCTAAAATTGACATTGCAAAAATGCTGCCCTTTATATACTAATGAAAGGCATATTTTTAAATTGTATTCAGAAAGAACCTAGCTTTAATGTACACAAACATGACCGTGCAAATCTCTCCTGGTATGTGTGTTCTGTGCAGGTGAAACTAGGAATTCTCACACCAGCAGTGCTTGTGGGCCCCACAGCAGATACATAATGTCTGTACAGATAAGACCACCACAAGGAAGAGTGACCACAAGCAAGTTGCTCACTGGTAATGGGGTAATAGGGCAAACCCTGTCAAAGATCCGTATCATTACTCTATGGCAGAAAATTAATTGCTTAAATGCATTGCTCTTTCTACCACTGATATTACATGTACGAGATGCACAAACATATGTGGGGCTCACGAAGTACCTCGAACTCCTGGACCTAAACTCCTCAGAAAGTTTAGACAAAGTTGTAAAAGTACTAGGGCAGAGATTAGCTGACTCCGGTTTTTACCAGCCAGTGTTAAGAACAGCCTAGGAGAATTCTTGCTGATGAGCTTTTATAGCCTGATCAAATCCATTGTTTTCAGACCTCAAGGACGGGCAGAAAAGGATCTAATGAGTGCTCTTGTGTTGGAAGCTTTGGTGTCAAGAGCTTCAGATCTCAGTTTCAGTCACAAAAGAACATGGACTAAACTGTTTGGTGACCATTCAAATACCACTAGAAACCAAAAATTTCAAGTGCCCTTTGTATCAGATGTTCTCAGAGGCAGATGGATGCCTCTCTGACTGCAAGTTAGGCCTTTTAGAATCCCCACTCCAGAAGATTAATCACAGCCTAGTAAGGAGGCTCCCTCTACAGCAGAAAGACAGAATATCTGCAGTGCATAACTGTTTCCAGAGCCAGACCTTACGTTATCCAAATGTCTCAAAGAACAGTTTGGTATCTCTTCTTGCTCTTCTCTGCAGGGGTTTTCACAGCCCTAGTGAAGCTCTGAAGGAGCTTAAAGATATGAATCTAGTTAAATTATTTTATATAAGCAGCACCACACAGAGCACATAAGCAGTACATGCACACACACACTCACCTCATCATGTAAGAGGGACTCAACTAATGTTACTTGTGCTACTTTTTTTTTAGACTAGTGAAGCCAAAGAAGAATCAAAGCCAAGAGTGACTAAAATAATCTGAAATTGATATGAAAACCGCAGCTACAAGGTAAAGCAGAGATGCAGCAGTACCAGGAGAAAAGAAGAAGCTACAGAACCTCTGCAGCCATCATCCCTTTTCTGTGATGAGGGAGAGGACAAAGCAGGGTAATAGACAGAGACCTACTGCACTCCAATTCCCATATCTGGGGCACATTGCCCGGGGCAAAGAAGAGGGAGAGGGGGGAGCTGTCACACAGTACAGGATAGAAATGGGGCTCCCTTGGCTTCTGACAACAACATCTTAGCAGTGGAATTGTTTTACCTGAGCAAGTCCCACATGCTGTCTATGGCTGGCTGGCTGAGAAGGGGCTGCAGCACCTCAGATGTCAAACGTTCCAGTTCCTCTAAGCAGTCAATTGGATTGACTGATGGCTGTAGAAGACATGGAGAATGACAGGAGAAGAGAGTGAATGACCATAGCATCTAGTGATAGCAAAAAGACAGACTGATTTACTTGCTTCCTTTGCGTTTATTATCTTTTTGCCAGACCCCATCACCTACATAGTGGTACTACTCTAGGTTAGAGCTGGTCTCACTGCTCATAGTGTGGAAGCTGAGAGCTGGCACCTCAAGGTGTTCTCACACTCAAGTATTAAAATGCATCCCAGAGATTCTTAATTGGCTGGAAGCAAGATATGGGATCCCTGGAATCAAGATTCCTTAAATGAAAACTTGGCTAAACCCTCCTCCCTATACCATCTACATGTTTCTATTTAAATTGAAGATGACACAAAGGTGATCGGAACTTGAGAAAGCTGAATGGCACCATGAGGATCTCCAAAAACAAAACAAAACAAATTAAAAAAAAAAATCAGCTGCATAAAGCGTGATTGACCTACCCATCAAAGCATGACTATGGATGAACACTGCACAGAGGAGGAACTGTGGCTTTTAGAGAATCATCCAAATTCTTCTGACCCTAGTAAGCAATATTCCAGGTTGAAGGAACACGCTGGCAAATTTTAACACTTTTTATCTTCATTAGAATGCTGCTTTGAGATACAGAAATACTCATTTCTATCACACAAAATCTGATTTTCCCCCAGGTGAAATCTGCCTCCAGAAATCAGTAAAACCTTTGTGAAGATGTTAACCTTAGTTTTTAATAGTCTAACAAAAATATTCCAAGAAGGTCCCAGTATATGCTAATCTAATTACTATACAAGTTGATTTTTTTCGCACTAATCTATTCAAACATGCTATGTACAATTTTTTTTTTTAATCAGCTAACCACAGGTAGATGACTGAACTTCTTTATAACTGGAAGCTAAACAACGCAGCACAATTCAAGGACTTAAGAAATTGTTTCCTTGGTCACTCTTCTGGGATATCTGTAAAGGTTAAAAAGGAGCATTAACCTCTTGGCTGTCCTGGTTCTCTAATGCTCAGGACACAATCACAGCATGTGAAAGGTACACCAACCTTTGGGGCACTGAAGACATCTTTGAGGGATGCTGGCAGTTTCCACCCCAGCCATAACCAATAAACTCAGTTGCTTTTGGCAAGTTTCAGAGGAGTTGCACAAGTGTGAATAACTACAGTCATTAAATTACTCCAACAGCTTCAACACAGCTCTCCCAAGTTGGAACTCAAATCTGTTAGTTGGGCAGTAAAGAGGAAAATTGCATTTATCTTTAGAACATGAATCTTTAAGGTAGCTAAAGCATAAGACATTATTCTTCAACAGCATCACACTGACGTGTCATCTTCAGAAAACTCACTTTAAAAGATGATCACATACTACAACTGTGTGTTACAGAATTTGACCTTGAACGTCAGTGAGCGAAAAAATTAATTTATCTTTATTATTTCCTATCCAAAGTTCATACGGCATGACCCTTAACACTTAATCTTCCACCCAGATGACTGCAGTGTAGGTGTCCACACGTAAGCTCTCAGACCAAAGCAAATGCAAAAATGCATGCTTTGATTTATCCCGCTAGGAAAAAGGACTGCCAAATTAAATTAGGCTGCATTTCCTTTGGATCTCTGTAGTAAATCAGAACAACCACAGCACTACCACATACCTTGATTGAGACTCTGATCGCAAAGGATGAAAGGACAAAAAGACATATATTTGGCACTGCTAACATATAGGGTCAGCAGACTCATGTGACCCTCAATGTCATGCAGCCTAGATATGAGCTGTGGCAAACAAAATCAGTGCTCAGCTAGATGCCCCAATATCCTTTTTAGTACTGTCTGTAAGTTCAAGTTTTCAGAGGTAATACACAAGCTGATGTTTGTGAGATGAGAAGACAACCTGTATTTTCAGGCCTTACCTGTTGGCTGTAAGCATTATAATAAACTCCCAAGAAGATCACACAAGTTGTGGTCAGAGGCTGGAGAGTTTGCCAAGTTTCTCTCTGGGATACCTCCTGAAGGATTTTTTTCAGACTTGTCTCAAGGAACGGCTGTAAGCCTGACACTTGATTCCATGCTACTGGGGGAGGTAGAATCGGTTCACTGTCTTCTGAGTTACTGCTGAAACACAATGGAAGAATGACACAGGGTAGCAAATAAATGTCAAACAACTGTCTCTCTATCAATATTAATAGAAAGATGTAGTCTGGAAAATGATATCCAACAGCATAGGAGGGAAAAGTCTTTGCATAGTCCCACAACCCAGACCAAATAATTTAGGCAGAAAGGATAAATGTAGAATGTACTTACAAAAGCTGAAGCTTCCTCTCCTGTACTACTCTGCCCCCGAGCTATGCTCTAGCTTTACCAGAAATGCTATCTCAGTAGTCAGCTTTAGTTAAAGAGTTTATTGCTTTCCACCAGAAAAAGCAACTGTGTCTGCAGCAAATCCTACTGCTTTGATGTCTATCAAAACCAACCACCTCTTAACTCTGACCCATCTTGGTTTCTGCAGAGAAGTTCTTTCCTCCAAACCCCAGGGCGTTTACTTTCTTTACTCCCAAGAGAAGGTCAAAGCAGCTTCCTAGCTCCTTTCAGCAGGCCATTTGGCTAACAGTGCCCTTTCCGCCCCTTAGCTCCATGTAGATTTTGACTCCTGCCTCTGGCCAGGCTAGCAGGCATACAGCTGTCAGACTAGACACTACATCTGATCTTGTGCCAGAGGGAATACACCCCACCATGCAGAGGCTTCACATGTGGGACAGTATACGATTGAAAATGAGGCAGGGGGAAAAGGTGACAGCCAGGTCTCCAACCCAAAGAAAGGGAAGACGGGATGCCAACTACTGAGATGCACAGAATGGTGACAGCGAGAGCCTACCTGCTCAACTTGGCCTGCAGCTCTGCCGTGTAGCCTGCAGTCTGTGTCACATGTGTCAACAGAGTAACCACTGCCGCAGCTCGCTGCACACACAGCTCAACCACAGGGCTCTTCCTGCTGAGCAACTCAGGCAGGGACTGCAGTATCCTCACCAGCACAGGGTAGAGATCACTGTAGTACGAATTACAGAATAGATACAGTTGGAAAGGGTCTCTGGAGATCATTTGTACTTCAATTCCCTATTCAAGGCAGGTCAGCAAGAGCAAGACTGCCCAGGGATATGTCCAGTGAGATTTTGAGTATCTTCAAGGATGGAGAGTTCAGTATCTTGCTCTGCAGCAATGCTGCAGTGCTTGATTACCTTTACAGTAAAGTTAGTAAAGATTAGAGTAAAAACACTTAAGTGGAATTTCCTGTATTTACATGTGTGCCCATTTGTGCTTCACTTTCCACTGGAAGATTCTGGCTCCATCTTCTCTACACTCTCAAAACTTTTATTTATAAAGATTGCTAAAATGTGATTATGACAACCATCACCACCATCACAATAACAAAATTAAAGCAACATAGAAAAAAGATGACAAAGGAAGACTACTGCTATTCCAATTTCATCTGAATGGAACCTACCTAATACTCTGCCTCCAAGCACTCTGATTATCTCTTGAAAAAACTAGTTTGATTTTATTCTTGCTGGGGAGTAGTTCTCAGATTCTCAGCCACACTTATAATCTTGCAACTTTAAGGAATTTTTTGCTGTTTCTTTCCTCAACATTATTTACAGTGCTAAAATAGTATATACAGTTTTCACTCTTTTTAAATCATACACCAGATTGTGCCAAAGAACACAAAACGCTGTTGTGGATGAGAACCTCCCTTCTGAAACTCAATACTGGCCTCCCTTTTACTCTACCTCAGACCAACTCCACAGCCATCTCTCTTCTTCCACTTCAAAGCAATTACAGGGAGAAGATTTAATGCTTGAGCTAGGTCACTTACACCAGTGCAGACCTTGGCAGTCAAGCACAAGAACTTGTCCTGAACTGGAAGTCGATGTATTGTGCAGCCCAGTCTGCCCCACTCAGCGTGGTGACTGCTGCCCACAGACCGCCCCTAGGTTCAAGCAGATTCAGTCCTGGGTGCATGCACTGCAAACCATTTGTGTTTTGATGTCATACAAGCACAGATTATTCATGCCTTCAAGGGTAAAAAGATGCAGCCCTAAAAAAGCTACAGTGGTCTCCCACTGTAAAGGAGAAACAACAAAATAGCAGTGCTTAAATACAGGAGATAGTGAACAACCAGAAAAAGGCAATACTCAGCATAAATACCTTTAGAAACTGACTTTTACTGCAGGAGGCAAGAGAAGGCAAAGTAAGACACCCTAAATGGAATGGAGGCTGAGCCTGGAGATCCCTCTATTTGCCCCTTTGGAGCAGGATGTCCGTTGTCTCTGTTCTGCCCTCCACCCCCATCTCTCCAGCTTTGAGCTGTACCTGTAGAGGTCGCAGGCCTGCCCATAGCCGGCAGCCACAGCCCACAGCCGGAAGGCTTCAGTGCTCAGCCTGATGGCCTCCTCCCTTGGCAGAAGCAGATCCAGAGGGTCTTCAGCAATAAAGCGACTTAACCGACTCTTCATTTCAAATTTGTTAAGCTGCAAAACATACAAAGGAAAAAGAAAAGGATGAAGAACAAAAAAGACAAAGGGATAAGGGGCATCAGCTGCACGCATCATTACCTCATTGCTCTGACACACACGAAGAGCTGCAGATTTCAGTTCAGTTCATTCTGAACTCTTCTTGCACTGCTCAAATCTGCTTCTATTTTGTGCAATCTTAAGGAGCAGACTACAGAGGATCACTAAATGGTCAATGGCTATTTAGAGAGAAGTATTCCTGGAAGGGATGCCTAGGGGTACCTACTCCATTCCTAACACAAATCAACTACACCTAAATAACTTCTGATGGAGGTTTGTCTATCCCACACACATTCTTGTTTTGGATGCTCTCTGCAGCATTTTACTGATTTTTTAAAAAATATATCAGTCTTCTTTAAATAGTCATAAATACAACTCACTTGGTCAAGACTACATGTAAAGATAAACTTTGTGAAAAACGATGTCTACAAAAGTACTGAACTAATGCTGATGTTCTATTGGGGAGATCACACTAGATGGATTTCAGAGGTTCTACAACCTAACTGTTTCTATAAGTCAGTGTTTATTTCATACAAAGGGTACCTCCTGCCTATTACTTTCATAAGGTTATAGAATTTTGATGCCTTGGAAATGTTCTGGGGTTATTTTGGTATTGAATTAAGCATGACATGACTCATTTGCAGCTCTCTCGAAATAATTTTTATCCTCCCCTACATCTGGGTATTTTTACTTAACGATAAAAAAGAGCTTCTCTTTCCTTCTCCCACACATAAAAAGCTTCTATGTGCTCTGTCTAAACAAATGAGGTAACAATGTCTTTTTCACAGCACAAGGACATATTATAGGTAATTTAAATTTCAAATGTTTTAGAGACATCTTGTAGGGAAACCAATGCACACCAGCAAGAAAGCAAAGGAGCTGATGAGTCAAAACTATAAATTCTGACACCTCTCCTACAGAACAGAGGACAAAGTCAAATTTACTTCCAGGAGGAAGATGGAAAAACTTTGTTGTTAGCTAAAATAAATTCCTACATTGATGGTTTTGATTTAGTTTTTTATTATCTTCCACTCCCACGTTTAAGTGCATGTAACAGAACATATGAGAGTATGTTCAGTAGCAAAGCCTGAGTGTCAGGAACCTTCTAAGCAATTTTTGCATACCTTGAAATACCTAGAGTACACAAAGCCTGAAGTATAAAAACATCTGAATTTTACTCAGCTATGTTCCTAGTACCACTTACAGTCTTTAAATATCCCACTATCCATCATTATTCCCTATATTTTACAGCGCAGACTGGTGTTCTGTTGATACTAGCAATTTCCTGGATGACAGTTTGTTAGGTGCTGTTAAAAATACTGAAGCAAAAACCTTAAGAAGTGCTCTTTGCACTGTAATGAGTGCTGCTCTTGGTAGATTTCATGTATTTATAGCTACCAGCACGACAACTTATATGAGGGAATGCAATTATCTCTGAAGTGGGAAACCTGTCCAGAAGTTAAGAGGAGTTGAAAACACTGATCAATTATCTCTGATTCACTGATGAATTAATATATGAATTATATAGCGTTATTAAGACAAATTAATGGCAGAAAAGTTCAAGCAGGGTTGTAAAACACAAGGGTAGTCGATTATGTACCTGGTTTATACAGTCTTCTGCTGCCTGTCACTGAAACATGGGAGAGTACAGAGCATCACACATCAGTGCATGCTCTAAACATCTGCTCCTGGTCAATATCCCCATGGTAGGCTCTGTGACTTTTGCATGAGTGCACTATGCAAACCATAAAAAAGCAGAGTAAAGCTTGAGACAGCTCTTCTACCGTTATGCAGGAGAAGCATCATTATTATGACGCTGTCAACAATTCTTTCAAAACCCACTGATACACCTTCCTCACACTGATCTCTTCAGCTTCAGCTCAGAGTCACCTCCAGTTAGTCTTCTCTCTTTACTTAGAAAGTAAGGCATAGAGAACACAGGCCTTTGCAATCAGAAAAGCTCTTCCAAGAAGCACTCACCAGCCTGGCTGTTGCACTTCGGCCTCCAGATGCCAACACCCTGATGAACTTCATAGCACTGGAACAAGCAACTCCATGGAGACTGGTAAGTAAAAACCCTGGCTCAGCCACTTTGGGATCCCACTGAGTAGGGAGAAATTCGCTGACAATGGTCTCAATCAATCGAGGACAGTCAAGCAGCTGCAGAGAAATGGCAGGGAGCACAAATAACTAAAGGTAAGCAGTTATGCAGACATGCAGAAGACATGTGAAACAGACGTGTTTGTCTGATCTCCTTGCCATAACTTCACCTGGTCTTTCTTCCCTTTTCCAAACCTTTCTCTATCATTCCCAAGCTCCTATACAATGGGAGATTTACCTGGCTGCATGCTTCAGAGGAGTGCCTTGCTATATGGGTGAGGATGTGCAATATATCCAGGACTACTGTTGGAACAGGTCTCACCACCTCTAGGATGTACCTCAGCCGGTGCTGGATCCGTGTCTTCAAAAGTCCCTGAAAGGTGTTTAAAAAAAAAAAAATCTGTTATGCTCAAAACAAATACTCTCTGCACTTCAGCTGCTGGAAGCCAAAAGATTACATCTTCTGCAGAGACTGTTTTAAAATTAGCAGCCATGAAACAAGTAAGTTTCTGTGGATTTGCAACTATGCTGGCAAATGAGCAAGAGTTCTCTGAACAGAGCAGGAACAACTGAACTTCTGTTCTGAATCAGACCACTGGAGAGTTTGGAAACTTCCGTTTTCCAGAGTATAAAACCCTAAGTGACAGCGAAATAACCTTCCCTATAAAAGACTGCTAGAAGCTACTGCTGGTGAAGAAGGTTCTTGTGCTCCTTGAGTAATTTTGGCTAGACATCACCTCCAGCTAATGTAGCACTCTGTCTGATAGTACCTGTCATGTCAGAGAAAGTTCACAGAAACAGAGAACAGACACAAATTCCTATTTTGCAGTAAGAAAAGAGATGCATAGGGATGATGTGATTTTTTTTTTTTATGATCAGTGGCGATGCCAGGAAAAAAATCATCAGTTTCCATAACAGTGTGATGCATTCCTGGTTCTGGGAAAAGGCAAACGCATAATACTCGAGTTCGTATTACTGATGCTTTTAAAAATTTGCAGCCAAACAAGTGGCAGCTCTAGGCTTGACCAAGTTCAGCAGCTAGTTTCAATACTCCTCTTCCAACTGTGTGGAACAATTGGGTTGTAGCCAGTAAGAAGGTGTGAAATGGAACTGCACAGCAATGGGAACAGAAGAGAATTTTATCCCAAATACCTTTGGAGTTCAGGCCACTCAGAACAAGCTGAATTATGTCGAACCATGCAACTGTTTACAGAACCACAAACTGATCTCCTGTCTATCTACAGCTGTTTTGTTACATTTTTTTAAACAGCGCCACACAACTAGCAGAACACATCTGAAATCATGAAGCCGCTAAACAAGACCAAATGCCCAAGTACAGTAATTCATTCACCCAGTGATGCTTTTAGACCACATGCCATTCAAATACAAGCTCAAGCACAAGGATTAAGTGATGTGACCACAGGTTTTAATGACTGCAGCAGGCAAGAGGGGTGCATTGGCTCCACCAAGGCTGAGTTTGAGATAACAGAAGTTTGCTATTTTTTGATCTCATCTCAAAAAGATGGGATTAGACTTAAAATGTGGGAGGAATTCCTTCTGAATGCTGTAAAACTCTTAATCTGAGAAATGCAAATATGACATTTGGGGAAATGGTAAGTAGCCACCTTATGTCAAATAAAAGAAGAGTATCACTGTACAAATCTGCTAGTTCTGAACTATCTAGCTGTAATATTCTTGTTTAACTTTAAAAAAGTGCATACAGACATCTTAGTAACGGCAGGAACCTTTTCATTTTTAAATCAAGTAAATGAGCCTGAAAGTCATGTCTGTATGCAGTCTTTCAGCAAGTCTTACCAGTGTGTTTGTTGTTGAACTCCCTAGAGGAAATTAAGAGATATTAATGACACTGAAATCACACAAGTCAGGTCTCAACATTTTTAGAGACCAATAAAACTATCCTCCTGGTAATATATAATCGAAACATAAAACCCAACAGCCAGGCAAGAGTTCTAATTCTTGTTCAGAATGTTCTTGTCCAGCATGCATAGGAGGGTAGATATTTCTACAGCACACACTGCACTGTGCTGAGCCTACTTTCATAAAAGCATTCTGGGTCTAGCTCTGTGCTTACCTTTACAACATCATATCGGGCCACATCTGGGTCTGGTTTGTTTTCATCCTTTAATTTTTTATCTTGAGATTTCTCTGCTCCATTTAACTCTTCTTCTTCCTCCTCTTCTTCGTCCTCATTGTTAGGGACAAAGGGGAATGCAGCCATCCCTTGGTACCATGAGAAAGTCCAATCAAGATATTTCTGTAGGGAATGTTAAAGCATATAAAATAAAATTCTCACAAAGAAAGACAAAAAGACAAAGACTAAAACTTTTCAGGGATGCTTTTGAATACGGAATGCTTTATCGATTCTTATATAATCCCAAGAAAATGTGAACACAATAAAAGGTATTCTAAACATATACAAGTAGAGTTCAAAGCTTTTCCAGGGAAATTATTTTAGCCTGACACACATAGACTTGGAAAACCGCTAAAAAGAATTACTGTGATGTTAATTAAATTCACTACACAGGTAACAGAAATTTAGTTTTAACTGGAAAAAAAATAAGATTATAAATAAATAAAACAACCACCAAGGCTCTAGGCGTTAAACTGAAATTCAGTATTTATTGGCTGTATTCCCACTTCTGCACCTGTGTGGAACTTAGGTCACAAATAACACAGAAAGATCACGCAAAAATTGACATGATAAAATAAAGATTGCTTGGTTTATTTGTTCATGTATGTTTCACTTTTGTTTAAGCATCCCTCAGCTTAAACAAACAGAAAAACCTCATTTTTTGTTCACAGCTAATGACAGTGTCAGATATTCTCAAGTTCTACAGTAATAACCCAGCTAGGGTAACAGTTTCAATTCTTCAGAGGGGATTGCTCCCATAACAGACCTACTTCCCCCAAAATGTTTTGGAATATGAAAGACAGCCAAATCAAATACTTTCACTGCTTAATAACTGCTATAATTTTCCATTTCCTGCACCCACAACCAGAAACAAATACCACATTAGTCAGAAAAGTAGTGGCAGACTTCAACTGCCAAGGAAGCACAAGCTATTATAAGACATTAAAAAAAAACCAAACCCAACAATATTAACTAAAGATGGTGAGTGAATGGCATGGTCAGAAGAGGCCTGACTTGAGGGTGGGAAGCCCTAAGTCCATCTGGAATACAGAGTTTGGGACTATAGCCTTCCTTCCATCAAGAGAAGGAGAAGAATCAAGATGAAGTAGCTGGGTCTTCAAAGGAAACAAAAAGAAAGTTGCTTCCTTCCCATAGCCATTGATGGATGAACAAAACTTTCAGACAGCATGATTTTTATGCGTGCTGATCTTCTGTCCCCTATTCGTCTTACAATTCCTGGAGCAGAAGACCAGGCTTCCAACCCAGGCCCTTTCTCAGAGACTTTTTGAAATTCAGCAACATAAGACTCTAGGAAGGACTCTATGAGTTAGAAAATACACTGACACAGCACTCAGAGTGCTGCTTCTGGCAGCAAGAGTCAGCAATCCCCGCTTACACAAGACATCACACCACAAGCTTTGATCTGAAAAATCAGAGCACTGCCGACACTTAAAAACCAGAGTAACACCAGAAGAGAGAAAAGTAGATTAAGAAGCTGATTCATAGTATTAATTACCTCCAATGGGTGGGCAGGACTCATGTAGCAGAACTCCATTAGGCTCACAGATACAAAAGTAGCAAAATGAGGAGAAAGCTACCTACTGCTTCCTTTCTCTTGCCTCCCACTAGGGATAGCTCTACAGGCCTGGTAGAAGCCACAGGGGGCTTCTACCCCATCTCTTCTATCACCAGCCCTTTTGCAATCAAACGCAAAAGCAGCTCTCAAGGAAGTAACTCCTAACACTGTCCACAGCATGCTTTGCCTACAACAGACTGTCACGGGGGGTGTTCCGGTGGGTGCTGCAACCTTCCGAAAGCGTCTTCAGCAGGAAGGTGCTCGGCAGGACCAACACACTCACACCGGACAGCTTCTTTGACAAGCCGACAGCAAAGAGACCAGAAGAGACCAAAGAGACCAAAGGTCTTCGTGTAGAGTTCCATGGGAGAGGTTTATTTCAGCCATGCGCATGAAGGGTTCCAGGGACGCAGACACAGAACAAGGAGGGGCTTCAGGTTCATATATGGGGGTGGGAGAGCATCAGGGACCAATAACCTGAGGGTACAGGGGTGGTACACAGGCGGGGCTGGGGCATGGGAGCCAATGGGGAAACTCTGAGGGAGGGGCGAGGGAGCAAGGGCCAGCGGGAGAGTGGGGAAGGGAGAACTTTTTGGATCAGGGATGTATAGGGTAGAAGGGGGCGGGGAGGCCAACGGGCCAATAGGGGAAGCAGAACTGGGGTATATTAACATAATGAAACAAATTATCCTGGGAGAGGCCTTCTCTGTCTCCCTGGGGAGACAGAGAAGCTGGGGAGGAGCTTTTGGCTTAGGGACTGTCCCACCAATGGACTCCCTTGGTCCCCAAGACTGTAGACCCACTGGCCTCCACAACAGACTGCTTCTGTCCAGACAGGAGTACATTTTAATCTGGCTGCTTTAGACTGTCTAATATCCCTGGACACCTGAAAGAAGTCTCAACCTTCTAACAGGTGAAAAAGCATCAATGAGAAAATAAACACATGAACAGGCAAAATTACGTATCTATCAGTGTTACAAAAACACATGAGAACAGGAGAAAATGGACAATGAGAGAAAAAGAAAACAGCATTATTATGAGGCATAAGGGAAAGCATGGAGAATATTTAATCTGTTAAGAGGCAGAAAAACTATGAAATAAGAAACAACATAAGAAGCCATATTAAAAAAATAAATTCTATACATACATTAATAGTGGCCTGATCTAGATTGCAAAGATATCCAAAGAAGAAGAAACCTGGCAGTGTGCACTGAATTTAATCATAAGGCAAGGCTAATTCAAACAGGAGGCAAAAAAGATAACTGAATCTCTCAAAGTGGGATAACATGCTCCATCATCTGTCTCAAAGCACTGCAACGGCATTCTATTCACCATTAAGATAACACATCCAGTAAATCTTTGTTCAAGCTACTTACGATGTCTTCTCATTATGATTCCTGTAAATAGCTCAGCATGAAATCAAACCCAAGCTTTTAATTATTTTCTTACCTCATCATCAAGTGACACTAGCAGAGCCCGGAGAGCACCAACAGATGCTGCCATGACATTATCCACTGCATCATCCAGTGAGAAGCGCAGCAAAAAGAGAAAGCCAGCATCAAGCAGCAGACGCAGAACGCTGCCCTTCAGTGAGGAAGCAAACTCTCCAGCCCTGGCCTGTAAAGTGCGCCAAACAGAGCCAGGGTTAAGGCTCTCATCTCAGCTGGATACATCTTTTGCTTGCCACATCTCAACATTCTGCATCTTTGCCTCTTTCCACTTCTACTGTAAAGCTGCTAAACTGTGGAAGTTATTCTTCCTGTATTTTATCCTCCACTCATTCTACAGAGGCACACAGCTACAGTTCCTTAATGCAAGAAACCTTCTTTCTAAAGTCTGAACCCATCTTTTGACTTCATCCTGTTCTGCCCCATCGCCCTTCTCAAAACCACCATATTTCTTCTTCTCCGCCTCCAGTGCCATTAGGGGGAATGTTAGCACTTCCCCAAAATGTTAGGTGGAAATGTGCACAGAAGTATTCATTTTGCTTTCTGCTCTTGGCACATTGCTCTGTGAGTAGGCTTGGTTCTTTCTCACCTCCTACAGAAAATGCACATCATGAAGCTGGCTCAGACAACAAAAGTGAAAGGGTCAACGCCAAGAATAGGTTAGTCACAAAAGTAACATTAAAAAAAACCAACTTGCATCCAAATTAACAAGGGAACTGAAATTGCACCACTGCTGCTAAAAAGCACCACTTGAAACAACTTGTTGGAAGAACGACACTCTGGAACCATCCAGAGAAACCTGCATCTGTTATACCCCAACACTTAGCTTACCTGGCAGTGAGGATCCTCAGTGAAACAGAATGCCCTGTTGGCGCATTCTGTTGGTGCAAAGTTGGTGACTTTGCTCATCTTCACTGAACAGCAGAAAACAAACAACTAGTACCAGAGATTCTGGACCCTGATTCACCAGAAACTTGAATTATGGGGAGAAATTCCATCAAGTGACTTACCCTTTGAACAATACGACCTAAGACCTGTAGAGCCAGTGTCCTTTGTTGTGTAACTTGGCTTCGAGACAAATGAAAGAGCTCTTGCAGAGAATAACCAGCCCTCTAAATGACAGGGGAAAACAAAACAAAGAAACCAAAAACACCCCTCAGCTACAGGTAAACACAGGCCCCTTAAAATAAGATTAGCTGTAACATACTGCGTAACAGAAGATAAAGTGCAAGCCAATGTTGTTTGCCGCTTTGTGGCAATTGCAGAAGAGATTCTAATCTTAGATGTCACAGGAGACAATTGAACTTCTTAAGAAAAGGAAGTATGTGCACCTTTTTCCAACACCACAGAACTTTAACAGCATTAAAGAGAAAAAGCTTCAACAGTTTTCTGGAAGTAATGCAGTTAATGCATGCAGACACAACTTGTCTTCAGGAGTTTGTTTATAAATAAAAATTACTGCACTTTTCAAAGGGTTTTTTTGGTCACTAAAAAGCTTGACACAAAAGGAATCTACCAAATCAAACACAGAAAACAGAAATGTATGTACCTTTTCTATTATATTACACCCACCTACCTCTGCCTCTTCTCCATGGTGGTGCAAGCCTAGATGCGTTGGCAAATCAGCATCTGCGGGAATCAATTCTCCTTTTAAACTGAATCGAGCTTGCATTCCCTACAGCAAAAGGGTGGAGAGAGAAAATTATTATTTCTATTGCTGTCCATGACATTCATCTCTTAAAATAACACTTTTTACATGACCTGCTGGAAGATGACAGTTCAAAAACTCCTCAGGCCTCAAATTCTTAAAAAAAAAAAAAGTACTCCTATCTTTCCTTTTTTCTCAGTTTTACACCTGTTTCATCCCAGATTACAATGGCTAGACTTTCACTTCCTAGCTCTCTTGAGTGCTACAGACTGAACTGATCATGTATCATCCCACCCTGTGAAAGAAAATGGGGAATCTTTCAACCCGATGAAATCCTACTAACTGAATAGCCAGAGGACTCATTTTTGAAGCCTTCAAAACTGTTACTGCTGAGAAGCATGATCCACACACAAACATGCAAGGTATCAATTTCTGCTTTCCAACCTTTTTGGTTTTCTTCTGCCGAGGTGAGGGCAAATCTTTCATCCATTCCAGCTTCTCAAACTCTACATTGTCCATGTGAATCCACTCCTTCCTGGGTTTCACAGGCAGATCATCATCTTTTTGTGGGGAGAAAGAAACGTCAGTCTTACCTTCCAAGGCACTGATGAAGGAAATACTGTTTCTTCTTTGCCAAGCTACTTGGCTTAAAGACTGTATCAAATATAAGATTATGTGAAATAAAAAGAAAACAATTTTCAAACTGACTATTGTCTGATGCATGAACATCAAAGGTTTAAAGCTATTTTCATCTTTCATGAGAGCAAGAAGAGGAAGTAAACAGCACCGTAATGAAATTCACAGACAAGGCTAATTTAGGAGAAGCTGAACAGAAGTCAGGACACAAATAAGGCAAAATTATCAGAACCACTGCAGAAAAAATAATATCAGCTCTACGTTTGAAAAAGCAAACTAATATCATCCAAGGAAGAGTGTGTTAGGGGGGACATGAAATGATTAAAAAGTACTAACGCAGAGTGTCAGCAAATTATTGGAAGCCTGTATGATTTCAGCCTAGATACACTGAAGGCAGCACAGTATTTGTGCTTTTGGTTGCATTTGTGATGCTGCTCTTCAGTATCCCTGCCTAAAGGCTTGAGAAGACCAGCTTGGGAAGAGAAGATCAAAAGAGCTGAAAATTTGCACAGCTTTCCAGAGACAACTCAGTGGGGAAAGTGGACAGTTGAATAAGAATTTCAAAGGTGCAAGTACTAAAGGAAGAAATTACTAATTTAACTTTATAAAGAGCTTTGACTATAAGAATTTGAGAAACAAGACATTTGTGCCCGACATCACAAGAGTTGCCCTAGGAAAGAGACAGATCAGCATGTGGAAGAATCTCACAAGTGAAGAGACTGGAGAGCTATAACCAGGAAAGGTAAGGCTTTGCTACTGTGATACTACCCCAAACCAGAATAAGAAGAGATGAGCTAAGAAGTCTTTGCTATCTCAAAAGAAAGCACACGTAAGGACAGTAACAGGCAGTCTTGGGGTGTGGAAAGCATTAGCATCACTCCTGGAGCAGCCCAGAACTCATCTGCATTGCAGCTATTAATCCTGGTACTCCAGTCTTCTCTTGCAAGGAACAATGAGTCCCACTGAGATGCTCTTCTTTCATCAGATCTTTTCCTGCTGATAACTGGCCTGAAACCTAACCTTTTACTTTCCTCCAATTAGCAGATAAACTTTCAAGAAGGGCACTCATCCTCTCCAGAATGAAGCTTCACCCTTATGATCAATGTGGTATTGAATCAGGCAAGAAACCAAGCACAGAGTTATCTTGCTCAGCCAGAAAGCTGTTCTGCAGAATTTCAGCCAAAGGCTCAGCATGCATTTTAATTGAAGAGAAGGAAAAAGCATCTGAAATGTACGAAAGTGGAATATTTGTGGGTGGTAGATGCAACACGAGAGGAAATAAAATCAGCAGAAAAACAAAATATATTGACATTTGTAATTTAACAAAATGTTTCCTCTGTTAATCACTAAATTGATAGGGTTGAGTTAATCATTCTATGAATAAGATTATGCATGTTACTACCAGCCCTTAGTACTATGATCTTGTCAACAAGAAAAGATGGATATATATTTCAAGGCATCAGCAGACTGTTACTGAAAAATCCCTTTACAGAAGCGCAAGCTGGCAGTGTGAACGCAACATTTGCACTGAACTTTTTCATGCTTGGGTTACATTAAAGGCTACCACTCAACCTCTTCACTTTTTGTTTTGCTTCCCCTTTTCTCTTGCTGACAGAATTTACTTTTCCATTTGATAAGGTTACAAGTTGCTGGATAAAGGCTTCACTATCTTGTTTCTAATAACCAGTAGCCTTTTATCTCATTAGAGAGGCAGGTCTAACTTTTGAGCAATCCCATTGCTTTGTGTCATCACTGGAAATTCAGCGTGACCATTTCTGCTGGGCTATTCATGATGAGTTTACTTCTGAGTATAAGAAGATGCTGAAACCCCAGCAAAAAGTGCTAATGTCAAACTCATTTTTACGTCTCCTGTTGGCCAGGATGGGCTGCAGGCATAAACTAAGGTACTGGAAAGGCTTCCCTTGGTTTTTTAACTGTGTTTCAGCTCACCCTTTCTTTGTTGTTTCAAATATCCTGGGAAAACTCCTCTTTTTTCCTGTGCTGTCTTCTATAGGAGGCAAAAGATGTCAGCACACAACGTTCTAAACACTGAGTTATTCCCAAGAGCATTACTATTATTACCATTACGGGCTGAACAACATGCTTCTATTGCTCCCAGGAGAGGATAAGATGTCACTTGACCTGGTGCTACTTGTGCACTCAGTTGTTCTGCAACTAAAAAGAACTAAAAATAGTCCTTTTGATTAAGATGGATTTGTGGAAAAGTAAAACTTGGGGAGAAACTGCAAAATGACTGTTCAGTGAAGTGTCTTCCTCAAAAAGAGGCTGAGCTTTACTTCTCCTGCACATGTGCACACACACATACACACTGACAAGACTCATCCCTCTCAGCAAGAAAATGGTAAATGCGTGTTATCTCTTGCAAACATCAAACTGAAACCCCAAAGTGATTCAGAGACTTCTTTGATCAGTTGGCAGGTTATACTGGAACACAAAGGATGCATTAGAAGAGAGGATTGAGAGATGGAGAAAGGCAAAAATTGACATGAAATTGGGGGAGAAGTATGTTAGGAACAAAAGTGTGAGGAAAATAACAATGGGAGCTTAAAAATCACAACGGAGAAAAAGAAATTGCTGAAGAAAAAATGCAGTGAGGAAAGCAACAATAAGAGCAGAAGCCTAAAGGGAAAACTTCCTTTCTCTGCCACGAGAATGTATGGGGTTGCTCTAGTTGCTGGAGATAAAGCAGCTTTCTCCCCATACACTCATGTATTGAGCATTAAAGGGTTCTGTCATAAGAGGCAACAGCTCTGTAGCACTGCACAAGCAGCAGGACATTCTACACCTTAATACTTCCCCCTCCACCCAAAGCACAAAGAAAATAACTCTACCCTGTGAAAATCACTGTGTGGCTTCTGAGATACAAGACACAGAGTGGAGCCATCAGGAGCAGTGTCACACTAAGACATACATCCTCTATATGGGCAATTTCCCTAACGTGAGAGTCATTGTCATCTCTGTGCTATCCTGTGAACAAATCATTAACCCCTACCTACTCAGCACTCTCTTGTCCCCAGCCAGTACCAGTTCAAAGAAATTAGCTGAATCTCACTCTTACACTCTTCTGTTTTCCTGTTCACATGCCTGAACAGAAGAGCAATGATGCCTACTTTAACACACATTTTCCCTTCAGAGGCCTCAGAACAAATTTCAAAAAGCAAGACCTCCCAACAGAACAGCTCACTTCCGTTACATTGTGTATCACCTTCCCAATCTGTGGAGCCCGTATAGACATGGGGTTTTTTTAACCCAAAATACATATTTTTTCAATATCATAATAAAATTCAGACTAGGATCACTACAAAGTAGCACAACCATCAACGTGGACTGATGTAAACACCATACAAATATTTCTGTTCAGAAAATTAACAATACACACTTTGTTTCTTACCCGTGATTTCTACCTTCATATTTTCTTCCTTTCTTACAGGTTCTTCCAGACCTGATTCCTGCATGGAAAGAGATGATCTCACTTCATGCTGAGCCACAGGCAGAGATTCCACAAACTCCTCCGGTCTGTTCAGTCCCATTTTTAATTCCTTTTTCTGGCCTTCATTGTTATCACGCTGTGATTTCAAGAAAGCAACTAAACTGGGATCTGCAAGTATTGACAAAGAGACAGACAGAGATGTGACAGAAAGTCTCAAAATACTTCATATGCCTGTAGCTCCTGCTATTTATGTTTCAGTCTTTTCCACATGTCCTCTTTCTTGTACCAACTGTCACTTCTCTTCAAACTGAGGCACTTCACTGCTTTATGACCTCTTCGGCACATCAGCTGGGTGCAACTGACTGGTGAGGAGACACCAGAGAAAGAACTGACAAATGTCTTTCAGGGTAAAGCAACCACAAAAAATCTATTTTCCCAGCTTACAAATAAAGATAATTGCTTCTTTTGCCCTCACTGCCACTCAAATGGCACATCCAAACCAGACTATTAACTCTGGACAGAATTCTGGTCTGTGGTCCCTGCCTGTGGACCACTCAGTGGCATCAATCTGAACACGAGGAGAACACACAGAACAGACACCACAAAAAGAATTAGGTCTTTACTGAATTGCAGTAGAACTGTAAGTCATAGTTCAGATATTATGTTACAAGGTGACCTTTGTTCTGAACTGACTCCCCATTCCAATTATGGTCTGAAAACATCCAGAAAAAAGACATCACCATTCTCTTCGTACTTTGAAGAGAAACATTTGGGAGGTAGATGTGTTTTGAAGGACAGATTATATTCATATGGCTCTAAGATCATCATTTTACTTTCGGATCTGCTACAGATATCTCACATCATTTTGGACGGAGTGTATTGTCTCTGAATGCTCCTCACCTAGAAGATGGTGTTGGGATGCTTATGCCGGAGGTGAACAGTAAGAGATTGTCCATTGTGCCTCAACAAGGTACAGAAATAATCCAGTAAGCAGTGTCAGAGATATATAAAGTAGAAGAACATAACACCTACAGTGGTTATATATTCTTTGGAGGACAAAGGACAAGCAGTTGAGAAATGCTCTGTACCTGAGATAAGTCATGTCAAAAATGACTTCCGTGTCTCTGAAACATCTATCCCACACTTATGATTGCTGCACACTCTCCTCAAGGATGCAGTTTAAACCATCCTTGGTGAAGGACAAGCATTCAGCCCAGTCTCATTAAAGTGTTCCTGTTTTTTCTGAGTGCAAGCACAACTCTCACTTCTCACACTTCACTGTACACAGCAAGGAAAGACTGTATTCATTATTTCATCATTTCACACACTGACAAAAAAGTCACTGATGTCAATCTGTGCACGGTATGTCAGAAACGAAGCCTACTTCTGTCCAGAGTCTCCATGAACAAAACCAGAACTGTACCAACAATAAGACACCGCCCAGCACAGAACTGCATACCCATTTTCATACTTCACACCATGGAGTATCATCTGCTTCATAACTAAGAAGTTAATTCAGGGACTGGACAGCATTTAACACCCAAAAATCATTCACACTCCTGAATATGGAGAAAAAGTCTCCTTAATTCACAGCTCTGTGCCTGTCCAGTTCCTAAATCCATCTGTAAGCCAGCAATTTAGTTTAGGAGTTGCTTCATCATGTATAATTCTCTACCCACAGATATTCTGCAAATTCCAAAATCACTCCCAGATTCTTTAAGGCCTCAAAAGATTAAAATATTTACAATTTTAATCTATAAGGCATATAAAAAATGCATTGCTTCAGAAAATATTGTTCAAAAATCCTTAAAATACATCTCATCCTTTTTAAATCCCTTAAGTAGTCACTTCACTAATATCCCAACGGACTGAGTGGTGGGGACAAGGAGCAAAGATCACAAGAATCAAGTGCATAAACGGGATATTTTTCATACACGTGCCATTGTTATAAGCAGTGAAGCCAAATAAAATACTCGGGTCTCTGAATGAAGGATGTACCTAAAAAATCTGGCTGCAATTATTTTGTGTAGCTCCTTTGCCACCTTTCCAGTTATACCCATGCTGCTTGCAATGAAGTCAAGATCATTAATATGATCTTTAAGCTGAACCCACAAGAGACTTACGCATCTAAAATGCAAATTTAGCTCTCACAGCTAAATGTGATGCTAGAGGACCAATCAATGAAATCATGAGTATTTTAAAAATCCTTGTCTGCCACCAACATCTGTACATCTGCTCTTTCTGAGCATATAAATTCATCGAACCAACACCAACAAGTGTTGCAGTGCCCCAGATCACACAAAGTCTCATCAAACATACCACATTCAGTGTTCTCATCTACCTTTTCATCAGCTGTCAGTGACCAGCATTCCCAGAGCACCACTGTGGACAGGGCTCCAAACCAGAGACCAGATTCCTGCCAGAATATGCCTGCACCCAACAGCCAGATAATTAAAACACTTCTTCAAAAAGTCAAGGCTAATTGCAAGTTTTTCTGCTCCAAGTATAGGTTTGAACTGAAGTCTCCCACATGCCCATATGTTCTCCCTATCTGGGTACTGACAGTTCTGGCCTGAGTTTTAGGTATTTTGGAGGGGAAGACCAAGGGTTCTCTCTCACCTCAGCATTGCTATGACACCGCTTTCTTATCAGCTTCAGAGAATCACATTTCAGGACCTTAAACATTTATGTGCAACCATGTATTTGGAGTGCAAGGCAATAAAATACACAGATCATCTTAACCCACAGCAGAGGGCTGAAGAGAAAGATTTAAGCCAAATCAACCCTCACTGAGAAATAAACAGTCTTCAATTTCTTCATAGTTTGTTCTTACTTATAAGCTACTGACATGACATGGAAGCAAGATTATTCACATACCAAATGAGCAGGAATTCCAAGTTCCCATTGTTGACTCATGAATTTGCTAAGACTTAAGGACACCTACATATTCAATAAATTGCCTCATCTCTAGAGCTGACCCTGGGAAGCACATACCCAGCTGAGCCAGAAGCCTTGCCTGCTCCTGCAGGATCTCTTCCTCAGACATGGACCGCAGCTTCTCCAAGTTCTCTTTGTGAATAGCTTGAGCTTCCTGCTCACTCTTCTGGCTTCCAAGACCCTCTCCCGTTATGAGACAAGGACGCTGAGAGGTCAAAAAGTCACCATCTTTATCTATAAGAAGCAGCAGAAAAAGCAGTTAGTAATTTATGTCTACAGAATCACAAATAAATCTCAATTCTGTCATTAATAGGCTTGCATAATTTCTCCTTTTTTTTTTTCACCTTGATAGTAAAGTTAGAATAGGAGTAAAGAAGTTTAGTTTAGCTTCAAACAAAATTAAAACATTTGTGCTTTCATCCCATGTCACAACAAACATGTTGACATAATTTCCAGCTTGTTTCTTTGGGAGCTTGAGGAGGGATGGCAGGGGAAAGGAATTATGTTTCTTTAATGCAAAGCAACAGCAAGAAAATGTAAACTGAAGCATAATTCACAACTGATGCGTCACAGCATTCTTCCAAGCTAGTGAATATTAGATTCTTTCTCTGCCCAAGAATGCCTGAACCCATATTTGTATGTCAGCTCAACAATGACCTAGTAAATATCTTCTGAGTAAGACAGAAAATTAAAATTATTAGGTAAACCAGCTTCCAGAGTGATATAGGACCAATTCTCAACACAGGCATGTTTGCTTCTAACAGTCTCCTGTACTCACTTTTAAGGGTTAAACATATTAGAACTTACAGCAAGGGGTATTTTTCCTACGCTGAACAAAACTGAGTCCCCTTTACCATCTGATCTAAGTCCATTTTAGATGTTCATTTCATTTAACCATAGTGCCAGGTAACATGCTCCTGTGGTCAGTGTGACACCCGCCAGCTCTCCTGTAACCCACTAGACAAGGAACTGACTTCGTGGCTTTACTGCTTATGTTTTATTCCTAAGCTGCATATATTGACTTGGAACATCCCTATGCCCCTAAACCAGCCAGCCCTGAAAGTAACAGATCCCTGTTCAAACAGCAGCAATGAATCTCAACATAACACCAGAAGATTTGATGTCATTTCCACAGCAGTCGTTTCGCATATTGAGCAGAAAGGGATAAGACAGAGTGACCTGGCAAAAGCTTCAGTAAGCTTCCTACCACCAGCAACTAAACTAAGGGTTACCAGAGACAAACATGATGTTACTACAAGAAATTAAGCTCCCCCTCTTCTCTTGCTTCTAATGATCTTGCCACAACAGTCTGGCTGAAGAGGCCAAGCCCTTTTGTAATCTCTCTGTCGTGCTACTACATTTCAGAAGCATTCATATTCAAGAGGACCACAGCCATAAGGCTGTTCTACTTCCCTTTCAGCTTTCTCAGACAGAATTACACATGCCCAATGTAACAGGACATACAGTAAGCAAAGTATAGTGACCTGCATGGTGGATTTGTGCATGCACAGCACAGCATAGCACACCTGGCAGTTCTCTTACCAATTCTCTGACAGGGAGCAGGGCTGACGCAAACTTTAGCCAAATGGTCATAATATTCAAATGACATCTGGCTTCTATTTCAATGTGAAAATATTGTGTCAGGGTAAAATCCAGACACAGGGTGGTCCTAAGAAAATTGGACTGCCCAAGACAACACAAATAAAATTGAAAAAAAAAAGGCTGGAGATGCTGGTAACAGTGGAACTGGCTTCATCTTTCCTTGTCACGTTGCTGTCAGACAAGTAACTGCTGGAGGTGGCACTGACTCATCAGCACTGCCTCACAGCACCCCTTATGGAGCAAAGCCGCAGTGTCATGGCAGCAGATCTGGTGACAGAAAACTGAGCTTTCAAACATTTAAGTAG
Organism: Platysteira castanea; assembly: GCA_013397175.1. NCBI lineage: Eukaryota > Metazoa > Chordata > Aves > Passeriformes > Platysteira > Platysteira castanea. The sequence continues at coordinate 1,779,193 of VYXC01008162.1, forward strand.
GAGTGAGAACCCACATCACAGTGGTCTCAAACGCTTTCAACATAGAGCCACCCTCTTCCTAAATTTGTGGAAATCAGTGATGAAACAAGAAAACTTTACATATAACAAACAGAAGGGAAAAGGAGGACAAGAACCTTGAAAAATAAATCTATTTCCCTATGTGAAACAAAAAGGAAATCAGTGAGAAAGCTAACCCAATTTTCAGAATGCACCACAGAATTTTCTCTTTAGAATTTTTAGTTTGCATCTCAGACCATTTCAAATCATTGCCACAATACAGACATTCCAACTGACCTTGAGATTCCTAACTGAGGACAACAATGCTACCCTAATTTAAAAATATGGAGCACTGATGTTATGATTACTAAGGCTATATAAATACGGTCGGCTGGATAAGCAGAACCCTCTCCACTTACCACTCCTGCTGCTGGGGAAAGGCGCCTCTCCCACAGATCCCTCAGGATCCAAGACATCCGGAGCTGCTGATCTTACTTGCACGCACTCGGCAGCAGAGGGAGCCGTCGCTGCCTTTTCAGCACTTCTTTTCGCTGCCATCTTCTGTGCAAAGATGCTTTTCCTTCCAGATCCCAGCTGCACCTGCAAACAGGGAAGCCATGTGTCCACTTTCCTCTCCAGAGTGTCCCTGCACACCTGCCACTAACAAATGTATAGATCTGATCCTAAAGACATCCTCAGATCAGACTTTGGGACATGATACAGGGAGGCTGCTGACCTTTTCTGTGCATGTGTGACTCTTTTTTAACACACAGTTTACTGCCACAACAGAGAGACAAAAACATGGATGTTCTTGGCACCTAGAGAAGGAGGATGATTAATTATAAGTGAATTCAAGCAAGGCAAATACACCCAAAATGTCACCAAACACAACAGTTCCAGCTTTCCTGCTGTTTGGAAGCTCTGCATAGCTGAATACCTTGGATTTCTGAGTATAAATGGGGCTGTACTTCACTGTGCTCACTACATGCTTGGAACAGGTTTCTTGTAAGGTGATTAGTGAGCAGCAGGGTGAAAAGATTTACATAGTAAGAAGTGGGCAAGTGGTGCTAAAATAATCTTGGCTAAATTACTGTGTTGCTTGTCTAGGTGATGGAAGGGTATGGCTCTTAACAGCCTTGCACAGGGGATGCACAGGAAATCCGAAGGAGACTAAGCAAAAAATCGCTTGCATTTCCCCAGTCCAGAGAAGAAACTTAAAAGACAGTCTGAACATTTGGTAGCTGCTTTGTGCACTTCCGCATCAGATAAACAAAAGTGGTAGTTTAAAAAGTATTACTTTTGCTTCTCAAAAAAGCTGTCCTCCAAAATAAGCTACCTTCTCAAAGCAACCACAGCTGTCAATCACATATCAATTCCCAGCATCTGACTCCCACTCAACTAGCAGTCCTTGCTACTACAGCAGCAACTGATAATAGCAACCACTGCTTCCAGTTTTACAGCCTCAGAAAAAAATTATGTCAAAATCAAAAAAAGCACAAAAAATAACCTGAGCAACCATACTCAAATATCATGCCAGGAGAAATCACGTGCAGTAAGAACCTGGTGGACAAATTAACAGAGATTGCTCTGCAGAGAAAAACAAGCAGAACAGGATCAATTCTATTACAGCACTGCAGATTTGATCCACCTTAGTGAAGTTAGCTGAGGGAGGCTAAACCAAGAAGATTCCAACATTATTTAACTGCAGGGTATGGAGTCAAGAGTACCTATTTGATGGCAGGTTGGTAGAAGAACTCTCTCCTACACTCAGGTGGCAATGCCAGAGATATGTTGAGCTAGTTCCTAACCTCCAGCATACCAAGTTGGTTATTCTGAGCCCTACCAAGCCCCATTTAAGCATTAGGCTTTACTGGGAGAAAGTTTAATTGTTAATGAAGGTAGCATAAAATATCTGCTCCTAATCTTACCTCACTTTTTATCTCAGAGCGGTGAAATGTCCTTGGAAATGGGTCTCCCGTGGGCACTGGCATGGTCACGGCTACTGCACTTGTGTCTCGTTCCTGAAGAAAAAAATTCAAACCCTGTAAAACCGTTGCAACAGCCAGACATGTTTGTACCATCTGGCTGAGAGCAGACCCAAAATCTCTCAGCTCTGCAGCTCACATCATCACCAGGCTCAGAATACCTTGTGCTTATTTAGAGACAAAGTGAGGCTATTTTCCAAAAGACTGGGCTGCCAAACTCCACACATCACTCAAAGAATTGGATAAAGGAAAACCTAGGCCAGCGCAAAGCAATGAGAACACCCCCACTAGAGTCCAGAAATTCACCCAAAACCACACTACAGCACATGCCTGCATGCAAGCAGTGTGACCTGTAGCCAGTCGAGGCTGGAGAGCAGATCTGAATCTGTATTTAACTGAGAGCAAAAATACACCCAAAGAGCTTTTTACTTTCAAGGTGCTCCAGGACACTGGTCTACAGTGCTGCTTCATTACAGTGTAGAAATAAAAAGCAGCAACAGAGCCCTTCATCCCTGCTTAGTTCACAGCATTCAAAAAAACCAAACACTAGATCATCACACAAAAAACAGACATACAATAATTTTGCTGAAGACAGCTGTAATGTGTCGATCATGACTCTCCAATCTTTCCTCTGGATCTTCATCCTCAAAGTGGACATTAGCACTTTTGATCTTGGACTTTTTTGGAGGAGCTGGAGTTAGAGCTGGGAGAGTATCAGGAAAACCTGAGAAGGGGAAGCAAAAAGAAGGAAAAAAAAAAGCAGTCAAGTTACTGTGTAACAGGTAGCAGACCAAGGCTTCCTAACAGCACCTTTTATTCCTCTGATGAGAAACAAAGATGAGGAAACAATAAGACAGTTAAGAGTCCCCTGTCTCTAACATGAAGGGTGTAGTGAAGAGAAACATGCTTGAAGATTTTATTATTATTGTACTGGCACAAGGTCTTTCCAAAGAGCTCCATAAGCAGCAAAGTATATTGAGGTCTGACTGCAAGTATTAAGGGAAGAAGCAAGGCTGTACCAAAACAAATATCGTCCTCACAGGTTGTGTTGAGGCATAGAAAAGCACATTTCCACTGCCAACTGTTAAAAGTGAGGGATCTGTATGATCACAAACTTCTTCCCACCTACTATAAACAGATCATATTTCCTCTACCTGGAATAAAGTACTGCAAGATTTATATTGCTGCTTTTAAAAAAGCACCTTGTGCTTCTGAGATCAAGCACATGACGGAAGTGTTACAGCTACTACTGATGGAGAAAACAAAAGCAAGCCAGATCTGCTGGCTGAAAATTGGAGCTGCTAGGAGAGATAAATCTCAAAGACACTGAGAACAGGGTCTGGATAGATGGCAAAATAAGCAGTGTCCAAACAGCACAAATTACAGAAAACACCTCCTGCTGGCAAGGCACCACAGCTGATAAATGTGGACTAAGGCAACAAAGGTGCTTATATTGGATGCTAGTAACATTGGACAAGCTAATTTTCCAACGCTAAGCAATAAATAATATTGCGAGAAGGGCACAAGTGCAAGGGAAAAGTAGCACTGGGTTGAGAGGGAGGTGAAAGGCAAGCAGTGAGGAACAGTGAAATTCACAGAGAATCTTAGTAATTCAGAGAAACAAACAAATTTACCACCCAACATGACTACATCTTTGCTGTCCTGTAGCGGGGGTCTCTCAGCATCTGCGTTCCCTTCCTTCCCTTTCCTCTTGTCTGCTTTCTTCACAATCTTCACTGCAGGTGAAGCTCTGGCTGCCAGGAACTGGTTTTGAAAGCGCAGCAGGTCTGCCTCGGACTCCCCAGGCTTTGGTCTCGACAACATCCTGCCTTCTTGCTCTTGCAGCCCAGCCACGCGTGCTTTTCACACAGAACCTGAATACACGGAAAACTGGTAACAGAGATGGATTTCCTGGAGATAGGATGGGGACTGCATGGGAAAACTACTCATTCTTGTCCCACTCTTATGTTTCTGTACAAACTACAGATCCCTTACTTCTGGATCCCCCAAAGACACATCCACTTGAACTGGAGTCCCACACGAACAAAACCCTGTTCTTCATCACTGAACAACAGACTACTAAACAAGCCTACACAAGGTCTGTCAGCAAGCTGGGAGCAGAATGGCATCCAGCCAGCAAAAAGCCAGACAAAAAGTGCATTACTGCCAGAATGCCAACAAAATGGCCTTGGATTTGCAAAGTCAGAATAACATCTTGTCCCAGACAACAGATTTGACTTGCTCAATTATCAATGCCAACCAAGAATCTCTGAGGCACAGTATCACATAAACCTCCCTCTCTAGCATACCATCTTCTCCAGATCACAGCATTAACATCCCTGGCAGGATGCATGAGCCTGGCCACACAGATTTGGACAATGCACTCGCTGACTCTGTTTGCTCTCCTTCTCAC
>VYXC01008162.1:1784159-1807305 GCA_013397175.1 Platysteira castanea
TTTGCCCAGAGACACCGCCAGCCAGCCAGCATAAGCAACACACTGAGATGCTGTCCTAGGAACACAGGTAAGGGATCAGAAATGCTGTCCAAGGACTATGAGCAGCTTTGCACTCCACAACATAGTGATTACTATGTGGACACACTATCATCTTACTTGATAAGATCCAGTACTTGTAGGCTTTTTAATTTCTTCTGGCTCATCTGCATTTACAGTGCATTTTTCTTCTACAGCAGGAGAGCCCAACATGCAGAGGGAGACTTTTACATTACAGTAACATCTATGAACTAGAAACAGTCAAAAGAGAAAAGATGTATATGTTGAAGGAAAAAAATAATCTCTGACTGCTACTGTCATTTGTCAACCCTGAGGAAGGTCTTTTTACCCATTCTCAATTCTACAACTTTGCATCATTTTGATAAAATTATCACATTTGGGCAAAAGAGGAATACAAGGTCCTGCTGTCCAATTAGTGCCTCAAATTAACCCTTCTTCAGACCTTGTTGGCTGTGGTAAGAATTTAAAGGGAGAAGCAGAGAGTAAAATCTCAGTCCCTCCTGGGCGGCCCAGCAGCCAGTGGAAAACTACAATTTCCCCATTTGAGATCAGCAGGCAATGAAAGCCTCACTCAGGATTATCGGCTCCTTTACAAAATAGTGATGTGCATTCTCTGCTCTGCCACAAAAACGCTTTCTGCGCACAATGCTGTAATGGCCAACAGTCTTCCTGACACTTTTAGTTGCTACAGAGACGGCAGACACTGGAAAGACACTCCTCCCAGAAGCAAAACCCCAGCTACATGAGTCAACACCTGCAAGAAATTCTCCTCAGAGGCTCCACATCTCATGCTGGTCACATAAGACTCAGTGACTGTGACTCTGCGTGTCGGACACACACCGTGTGCATGCACGCAGCACCTTGACAAGAGAAACCCTGCTGTGACCAGCTTGTCTCGAGAGTCTCTGCAATAAACAGGAACCAGAAGAGCACAAAATAAAATGAAAACCAACAACCTGCTATTAACACACTGAAGAGCTGATGCGTCCCAGCGCTCCCACCACGTTCACAGCCCTCATGGACTTTCACAAACGACTCTGAATCAAATCTTAAACAGGCGACGGCGAGTCGGCCTGGCAAGGCCTCTCAGATGGGGGGAGGGAGGAAGAGAGGAAGGAACACAGCGGAAGAGGTGCCGCAGCACCTTCGTGCACGGGGGGTACGGCCACTGTGACGGGAGCGGCGCAGCGGCTGTAGCCGCTCTCCTCTTTACAGCAGGGTAAATGCGAAGTGCTGGGCCCCTGCCGGCTACACCGAGCGAGGTGAAGCCAGGCCAGGCCCGGCCCGGCCCGCTCCGGCCCGCCGCGCCGCCGCCCCGGAGTTCCCGCGGGCCGAAGGAGCCCCGCTGCCACCACAGCTCGGGCCGCCACTCACCTGCGCGGCACCTCCGCTCCCGCCGGCGCTTCCGCCCTGCCCCGGCGGCACTTCCGCCCGACCGCCGTCACTTCCGCCCGGCCGGGCCGGGCCCGGCCTTCCCTCCTGCCGGGCACTCCCCGGGCTCCTGGCGGCAGCGCCCGCCGCGAGTTCGCCCTGGTTTGTGCGGCCCAAGGCAGCTTCCCCCGTTCAAACACAGGCCACCGGCATCCCACAGCGAGTGTCCGGACACACAGAAATGCTTTCATGTAAATGCAGGAGCTGCGCCTCGTCATTATCGTATGCCGTGCCTGAGACCGGAGGTGTTTTGGGAGAGCAGATAACATAAAGCTCTGTGAACATGGCTGTAATTTATTATTCATATCTGATTGGTCGTTTGTAATACGTGCCAAGCTTTATTAGAAACTATAAGAGAGCTGTTGGACCTTGCAGGAGCTTTGGTTTTAATGATGGTTATTGATTTTAGTGCTTGGTCAACTTTCAGCCCTTTTACAGAAAGTCAGGTTGGAAGGGATTGCAGTAGGTCATCTGGTCCAACCTCCCTCCTCAAGCAGGGTCATCCTAGAACACATGGCATGGGATTGTATCCAGGTTTTTGAGTATCTCCAGTGAGGGAGATTCCACAACCTGTTCCAGTGCTTGGTCACAGGCACAATAAAGTAGTTCTCCTTCATGTGCAGGTGGAACTTCCTGTGCATCAGTTTCTGCCTGTTCCTTTTTGTCCTTTTGCTTGGCAGCATCAAAGAGAGCCTGGCTCCATCCTCTGACACCCTCTCTTCAGCTACTGATAGACATTGGTGAGATGGATGAAGATAAAAGACCTGGGAAAAGAATTTTCTGAGCATGAGAACAGGCAGAGATTCTCATTACGGCTTGGACTGGACAGGTGGGCTCACTGTTTGGGAAGGACTCACTGCAAGCCCTGATGCTGTAAAAAATGAAGCACTTTTTCACTGCTTGGGGTTTTTTTCATACCTTTAGAAAGCTGAAATACTACTGAAAAGTTAGAACCAGAAAAAAATTGTATCCAATATGACCACTGAAAGCACTTAAATCTCTAGATTTCTCTTCATCTTCAGACCAGGCATCAGAGCACCACTGATTTTACAGAAGCATGGGGCAGATGCAGTGGTGCGACTAGAAGACTTCTCTCTTCCACTTTGAGGCTTTCCTGGGGCTGAACTTGGGAAGGGTTTCCCGTGGACCCCCTGAACACAGTTCAGTTCTCCCACCTGGACAGTAAGGCAGGGAGGCCGTGCCAGTGGTTGCATTGGAACGTGTTTGGGTGAAGCGTTGGGACTGCTTAGACTGTCTGACAACTGCTTCTGGTTCTGATTCAAGCCTGACAGCCAGAAGCATTTTCCTTCCTTGACTCCTCTCACACTGGCTGCACAGCTTCTGCAGCCACACACAGTGTCTCTTAGCATGCAGGTGAAATGAGGAAATAATCTTTTTTGCCAGAAAGACTTACAAATACACTCAGAATATATTCCATTTTAATTACTGCAAGACAGGAATGCTTCCCATCACAACTGCCAGAGCTGTATGTATCTTTCCTTCATTCCATTAATTATTTACCTTCAGTTTTAATAATACAGTTAAGGGCACTATATATAGCTTCTGCTCTATCAATAAATCATGCTTGTGTGTCTTCATATTTATCCTATAAAATTATAAGTACCAACATGCTTGCATGGATTTGCTAAGCGATTCTAGCAACGAAATTCCCAGCAGTGCATCTCTTGGAGTTTTTGGTGGTGAACTCAAATATTCCTCACTCAACGAGAGCTATTTTATGACACTTTTTATTAGATTTTTTTATTTTATGAGGTCACCAGTCTTTTCACAAGTCCCAACAATCTCCTTCATCCACTGCTTATAGCTCTGTGCTGATTTAAAACCCAGCGGGAATATTAAACCTACTTGAGCTGCCCCCTTTCCCCTACCCCGCCTGGTAGTGGAGTAAACACTAGGAGAGATTATAAACTGGAATCACAATTTACTGAAAAATTGCAATAACCACAACAATATTAATAAAAGAGTGTACAAAAGAGAATGTTTTACCCACAAAAGGGTATTCAGTACTGAACAAACACAAACACTTCCCAAAGACCACACCCAGTGTGGTTTTCCCAGACAAAGACAAAACATTGACTGGCCCTGTGCTGGGCAACATGGTATATATGGAAAAACAAAAGCAGAATTTCGGGGAGGCTTGCAATTTAACTTTCCCTCCTCAGACCAAAAACAGTGAAGAACAGGGACAAGGCAAAACCTGGTGGGACCTGACAGGGCTCTGAAGCAGGTCAGAGGACACTCCTCCTGCACCTGATTTTGTGGGAGCAGGACTGGAGAGCTCGGCAGTTCCAGTAGCAGCTCCGGTAGCTGCTGCAGTCACAGCAGCTGCACCTTGGGCTCCACGTGGCTCAGCTGGGCTCTGCAAGCTGCTGCTTTCTCTCTTTTCTTTCTCTTGGAGCAGTTCACCAGCTCTTGGGCTCACTGGCGCTGTCTTTGAGCACCAAACCAGAAAAACCATGGCTCAGAGGAACAGGAAAGGGACTGCCAGTGGCCAACGGGCTAGGTCTGCCAGGCTGACCCTGAATCCTGCACACCCCTGAGCACGGCAGAAGACGGCCACCCTTCCACTTCGAGCCCCTGGCTTCCTCCTGCTGCAACCACGTCCCTGCCATGCCGTGAATGGTGTGGAATTATACAGTGCTAGAAACTCTACCCCTTTCCTCTATAACCGTAATAAACTCATCACAAGCAAACAGTTTGACATGACTTTTCAACCTATCATCAAACCCAAGAATCCACACAGTATCATAAGGGCAATGTACACAAGCCACCTTCCCCATCCCTAAATCCAAGGCACTTTAATATTCATGTGATCCACAATCCAGGCTCAGTCCATCAAACTAGTCCTTCGGTCGCATTGCTTGAAACAGTTCTCCCGTTCGTTCAGCAATCTCCTTCATCTTCTGACGTGCCTCTTCTATGGTGGTGGTGGCGTTATGGACAGTGACACAGCATTCTCCATCCGTTAGGTTTAGCATCCCGCACACTCCATTCTCTTTCAACAACAACATATCTAGGGCTAATCGGTTCTGCAAAGCCTGCTGGACCTGCAAATTTGGTTCCTCAAGTGAACGTCCGGTCCAGTTGCTTAACACATGGACTTGCCTAGTTAAGTTCTCCAAGATATATTTGTGCCGTTGGACAACTCCAGTGGACACAAAAAATGATTCTAAGTCTAATGCAACATTTTGTCCCCAGGTATAATAGTCAGGGACTTGAATCCCCTCAATCCACCCTTTTGCATCTGTTGGATTGTGGATTTCTCTCCGCCCTTTGTTGTTACGATAAAGTGTATAATTGAATGTTTTAGATGGACACATGGTAGGAAACCCAATAGTACACTGGAGTCCAGCCATATCATACATGTTCAAGTGGGAATACATTTTCCCGTCTGAACATGCCCATACTGTTCCCCGTGGAGCTGGATATTTGGCTTGTGAACACTGATACAGGTCACCTTGGGGAACTTCCTGTGCTTCGCTACTTGAATTCCAGACCCTTCTTCGGTCAGCACCGTGTGTGATGGGAATGCCACAGGATAGTGCTGTCTCCGGATTTTCGTAAGACCCATTGCATCGGGTGTCTTGGTTTAGATAGCCATAGTTGGGATAATCCCAACAGGTACACATGTCGCGAATAAAAGTTCTCAGCTCCGAGATGTACCAGGTTTCTATAGGCTCACCTGCTCCTGTGGTACAATCTAATATACGGGAACAATTCAGAAAGGAAGTCTCTGATTTACTTTGGATAATGCCTCTATGGTTCCTCACTTTCCAGCAGATGCTCTCTCCATTAGGTAGTGTGGTCTGATGGTCCTTACAGTCTGATTTCTCCACTTCCCATTCTACTATTTTCCCTGTAGGGGCCCTGGAGGCCCATTGTAGGGTAGATACAGGGTCAAAGATTTGTTTCAGAGACCAGGCCCACTCATAATTTGTTCGGTTAACTTGGTGTGCAGTTCCTGGGTTATCGGGGATTTGTATACACCATCCTGCATCCCAATGTAAATTGTACTCATGTTCAAAAAACCCACCCTCAGCAGGAGAATCCCACCATGGTACCACCGTGCAAGGGATAGAAGTGACATTTTGCAGTGTCTCAGTAGGGTGGGTGTCTAATGACCGATAGCATGTCTGATTCCATAAATGGCTCCAGGTGGAGTTGCGTGGGAGCTGGTAAAAGGCTTTCTTGTATTCTACCCATGTCCCATTTGCATCCCATTGTTGTCCTTCTTTCTGCTCTAGAAACGGAGCCTCGACCATTCCCCAGGTAATATTTCCTCCTGTTTTTTTAAGATTGTCCAGTTCTCTTGTTAATATTTCTGAAAAATTTAACCAAATCATCATAAATCTAAACCCCTCTGATGGAGAGTTGGGGAGGTTAATACATATTCCTTGATTTGTATGATTCCAAATATGCATAAATCCTTGTATCAACTCCCAAGCCAAATTTGGTTCAGTACTCTGATTCTCAATCACTTGAGACAAAATCATACATCCATAACATAAGAGTAAAAACTTTTCCCACACCATTTTTTTTTCTAGTAAAAAGGCAAAATAGGCTTAGGAAAATCAAACTAAAAAATATACAAAATGATCCGGCCACTCAACAGTTGAAAGCATAGGTCCGGCAGTGGATTTCAGATAATCTGTAAAACATATACATGCATAAAAACAAAACATGATTAAAAGGAGGGAACAGTCCACCACCCAGGCACACAAGTTAAGTGGCTTTTTTAAGGTCAGGGGTACCAATCCCACTCTTGGTAATTCTGCCAAAACCAGTTGTCCTAGGTGATGGAGAGGATTTGCAGGGTCTTTGGCCTCTTTTGTTCCAGGGAGTATGGGTGGGGATTGGAGACAAAAGGCTGTGAGTTATGGGCACCCATTAACTCCCCAGCAGCTATTGATTCTATATACCTCATCTGACACCCCCTTGCCCATCCAGGTTCATGAGGTTTCAGGGGCCTCTTCAAGAGTCCATTGCTGCATTCAGCAATATCATTTGCCTGGGCGTAGTATGGGGTGTGAAAGATCCACTCTTGGATGATGTATTCCTTCATCCCATGCCCACTCTTGAACCACCCCGACAGTAAAGTAACTACCATTGTGGGATTGGAGGGATTGGGGCCATTGCAAATAATTAAACCACAGCTTCAGTCCCTTGACAGTGCTGTGCCCTGCTGCTCTTGCTACTGCCTCAGCTTGAGTGAGCTCTGACATTACTTCCACCCTGACAAGAACATACTGCTTTCCTTCTGGCTTCAGGAAAGGCCCTATATAGTCCACCTGCCAGGTCTCCCAGAGGCCTTTTCCATGTCATTAGTGAAGGGGTGCCTCCTGCAAGGAGTGTTGTTTCTCTAGTCCCATACAACAGGAGCCACAGACTGATAAGACAGTGCTACACAGTTCCCAAGTGACAGGCCACCCTGTGTTACCAGCTCCCTGAAAAGGATCCTTAAATCCTGAGTGGTCTCCCTTGACATGTAACCACTCTAGCAGATGTTCCCATTTTTCTTCTCCCTTTACTGCCATACCTGCCACACAGCTCAGTGAATCTACCCGATTATTCAACAAGTCAGCTGGATTATCCCTCTTATGGTGGGCAGGAATCCATCCCACCAAGGAACACTTCTGCTTAGCCAAGTTTAGGATGTCTTCCCATTTCTTTCACTGCCACATTGGCAACCCAATTGATCGCCCACTGGTTTTGTTTGCAAAATGGGAGCCACTTGGTGCATCCCTTAAAAACAGCATAGGGGTTTGTATAAATAAACGCTGGTTCTTTAGTGTCAGCCTCTCTAACAATCACCCTGCGCATGGCTACAAATTCTCCTACCTGAGCACTTTCTTCTCCCCTTATCACGATTCTGTCTTCTGAGGAACACTCAGTATTTCCCTCTCTTTTGGAGGATGCATCAGTGAATTACACACTTTTCAGGTGGGGCTCAGCTTGAGGGGTAGGTTTTATATTAGAAGGGAGGCTCCTGGTCCAGTAGACTGAGAGGCAATTCTTGCATTTGGAGCACTCTGGGTGCTCCCTCCTCTATCTGAGGCATATGGCAGTGATGACGTAACTGTTCATACCACCTTCTTACTGCTTCTCCCTGTGCAACCTCCACACCAGGTGGGGTTCTGGCCAGTATGGGTTTCAAAACCTTGAAAGGTCCCACTAGAATAATTGGTTCTTGCCATATGAGTTTTTCAGCTCCCTATAGAGCTAGACTAGCCACAGAGGCACTTCTACCAAACTGAATAAAGTTTTTTTGCATCTTTAAAGCTGTGCAAATAAAACCTGACAGGGCAAGTCGGACCCTCAGTTCTCCATTGCCACATATGCATTGATAATCTATGAATTACAAAGCCCCATTTGATACGAAGAGGATCTGTTGGATGTATTGGTCCTAAAACCTAATATAACCCAGCCTCAAATATTAACAATTTTAGGACTTCTACATGAACAGGGGTCCCATCCCAGGTGGTCCTCCAGTGTGCCAAATCATGACGAGGGCAGGCTATGATGGAGAAAGCCAGGATGTGCTTTCCCCAAATTACCAGCAGGGCAAGGGCATGTTGTAGCTCCTTCTTCTATACAGGAATTTTAATTTGCTCAAGGGAAGTAAAGATTTTGGGATGAACACACACTGTTCCTCCCCTTCACCATACTCCCAGGAACTTTACCTCAGAAGATGGGGGTTGCACCTTTTCTGCTGAAATTTGAAAACCTAAATTTTCAGGATGAGTAATTATCTCTGTTTGCATTTGTCCTACTGTTGTGGCACTGGGGCCACCTGCCAGTGTATTGTGAATATATCGATCCGCTTTAACTCCCTCCACAGGCACCACTACAGAGCATGCCATCTCCAGATCCCAGCATTAACATCCCTGGCAGGATTCAAGAGCCTGGCCACACAGATCTGGACAATGCACTCGCTGACTCTGTTTGCTCTCCTTCTCACTCAGGTCTCACAAGTGAAAATGTCTTTCTTCCTGATGTGGACCTCCTGCCTTAGTTCTCTTTCACTGCCCTCTTATTGGCAGAAGCTGTGCTATTTCCAAGCATCTTCATTTGCTGCCCAGGCCAGTTTGGGGTTGAAAAATAAGGCTGAGATTTATACAGACTTTTACCTCTCTGCACAGGACAACTCACCAGGAAGGCAACTATTCCACCTCCCATCTACCAGGCAGGAAAACATTTGTGACTATTGCTCCCCACCTCTGATTCCCAGAGCCTGGGACCAGCAATCCATTTATCACAGGCACCAAGTAAAGTGTTTGCAAATACATTTCACACTAATTTCAATCACCGATCAGCACTAGCACTGCAGACTTGGCACCCTCCCACCCTCGGCATGTTGAAATAGTTTGTACATATTTGATCTCTTCCACTTCCAAAAGCCCAGCAGGACTCAGACATGATTTACTGTGAAGCTGGAAAGGAAAGTGGACTTGGATTTTTAAACTACAATTATCTGCCATAGGGATAGACAGAACACATGAGAAAATGCAAAGTGTTTGCATTTGTTTGCCCCAGTCTCAGAAAAAAACAAAGTTCAATACTGGTGCAGGCACAACCACTGCACTGAAGCCATGGTTTCTTCTATACTATTCCAATACTTCATTGTAAAATATGTAGGGAGAAACCTAGGGGGAAAGATGCCCACAAACACAAGAGTTACTGCCTGCAGAATTTACGACCTACACTTGGAATACTCATACTGTTTTCAGGGATCTCATTCTTGACCAAGGTTGGTTAAGTAGAGAAAAAAGGGAGCCAGGAAGTTTTACATTTGTTGTTTGGTTTTATGCAAGGTATTGGTGTAAAACCATCAACCAAAGGCCACTTCAGGGCAGGAAGGCAGGAAGGAGCACCCTGCTGTGGTACCTTGCTACTGTCAGGGAAGGGCCTAACACAAAAACACCTGGGATCTCACTGCGGCTCTGACTGATGCTGAGAATGCAGAAACGCTCCCTTCCAGCCCACTCCCCTTGCAACTGCACAGCAAAAACTGCAACCTCCACAGACAGCTCCTTTTTCTTGTGTACTCCTAGCATAAGAACACACCTACTTGCTGTTTATTTATGGAGCTTGCTGCCACAACGGGGCTCCCACAGCCAGACTCCTCTTGCACTTGGGCCCTCTTTGAGATCCAGAAGGAGCAGAACACGCATCCCAAGCCAAGTGTTCCATGTCAGCACAGGCTTCAAAGCCCAGAAGAGGAGGAAGCCAGCATTAACAGGCACAAAACACACAGTTGGAGGCAAAGGCTGCTGCTAAGCTTTCTGCAAGAAGCCTCCTCCACACAGAGCTCTACATAAACTTCTCCAAGCCTCTCCCTAGCAAAACACTTAATCAAGAAATACAGCGCATCTTGAAACTGCCTTTCTTGCTCTGGGAAACTGTCAGCACAAGAACACAACTAAGCAGCCATTGTTCACAAGGTTGGATGTTCCTCCAGGAAGCCCTTCCTCAAAGCCTTTGCTCCAATACACATGGGACCTGCAGACAGAATGAACGTAGGGAAAACGCTTGGCTATCTAAGGGGACCTTTCTCCATGTCCCATGGAAGCCAACAAAGCACATTAGCAACACTCCCTTGGCCATCAACAGGAGTCGTTCCTACCCACCAGAGCTCAGAGAAAATATGCAGGACAACTAACAAACTCCTGGGGATCAGCACTAACCCCAGCATCCTGCAGCCTGCTTACCTTCAACCTTGCAACTGGCTATTAAAAGCTCACTATGCACGATCTCTTTGCCCAGAGACACCGCCAGCCAGCCAGCATAAGCAACACACTGAGATGCTGTCCTAGGAACACAGGTAAGGGATCAGAAATGCTGTCCAAGGACTATGAGCACTTCTACACTGCACAACATCATGACTGTTGTGTGGCCACACTATCATCTACTATTGTACACCCTGTACACTAAAAGCCTCCAAAAAGAGCTTTCTGTCATCAACCCATCAGCTCTGCACGAAGTTTTACAGGCGTGGTTGGGACGAGAGATCTCAGTCAGACTAAAAGAAAACACATGAGCACGGAAGGCAATAAAGCCACAGGTTGCTTCAAGGGCCAAGATCCACTTCTAAATCAACCAGCTTCAGTCCAAGTGTGAGCCTGGGGAGGAATGTCAGTCATAACAGTGAGGGACCCTAACCACCAGTGCAGCACCAGTGTGTCACAGCGAACGGCGTTTACTTTAAGCCGTAAAGTATGGAGCTCCACAGTGCTCTCCCAAATGCTTTCCAGAAGCAGCGTTTAAGCTTTGAGGCAAACGTTGCCACGCTGCGCCGCTGCTCTCGGCAGCTCGGGCCGCCACTCACCTGCGCCGGCATCGCGCCGCTCCCGCCGGCACATCCGCCCTGCCCCGGCGCCACTTCCGCCCGGCTGCCGTCACTTCCGCCGGCCCGGGCCCGGCCCTCGCTGCCCGCGGGGAGTTCGACTGAATGAATTGAATTTTCCTTTCGGCTTTGGGCGAGTTAATCACGGCCCTGTTTCCCGGCACTGTGGCTACGGCTGCCCGCTGCTTCCGCCCGGCCCGGGGCTCCTGGAGGGACGTCCCGCCGCCGAGCCGCGGCTGTGAGTTCGCCGTGGGCTTGTGTGGCCCAAGGCAGCTTCCTCAGGGCGTTTTCCTTGGGTCCAAACACAGACCACCGGCATCCCACAGCGGGTGTCCAGACACACAGAAATGCTTTCATGTAAATGCAGGAGCTGCGCCTCGTCATGATCGTATGCCGTGCCTGAGACCGGAGGTGTTTTGGGAGAGCAGATAACATAAAGCTCTGTGAACATGGCTGTAATTTATTATTCATATCTGATTGGTCGTTTGTAATACGTGCCAAGCTTTATTAGAAACTATAAGAGAGCTGTTGGACCTTGCAGGAGCTTTGATTTTAATGTTGGTTATTGATTTTAGTGCTTGGTCAACTTTCAGGCTTTTTACCAGGGAAATGAATTCTCTGAGAATGAGAACGGGCACAGATCCTCACTGGGGCTTGGGCTGGAGCAGGTGGTCTCACTGTTTGGGAAGGACTCACCACAAGGTCTCTGATGCCATAAGAAATGAAGCACTGGGGGTTTTTATCACTTCAGAAAGCTGTGATACTAAGGCAGAATTACAGTCAGAAACAAGTTTTATCCATTAGGGTCATTGAAAGCACTTATATCTGTAGAAACTAAGATAATCCTTCATCCTGTCAGCAGACAGCCAGCCTTAACTACATTGTCAGGGAAACAGGGCTGTGATTAACTCATAAAAAAATGAAATGAAAATTTCAATTTTTAAGAAGTTGAGCAGCAAACATCTCTCTCAGCTTCATGTCTTCTGATGAGCAACCATGTTCCTGACATGGTAAAGTTGACAACTGCACTATTTTAGGTCATTGAGCTCTCCTTGAAGTAGGAATCAACTTGAAGATGCCCCATTAGGCTTACTACATAACAAGAGTGACCATGATTCTAACCTTATGGTCAGACATACAATTCTGGCAGAGGTGTTTGAGCAGTTACTGCTGTTACATCTGGTGTGCTTGTGATGCTCCTAGCAGGAGGAATAAATAGATCTGCTGTTAATTACATTTGGAGATTTGCAGAAGGGAACCTCGAGAGTGTTTGGAGTGCTTCTCCAATGCTGCCCTGCCAGACTGCAGTTCATCAGCTGGTGGAGCTCTGCTTTGCGCTGCCTGAAACAAAAGGAATCATATTAAAGTCAAACCTAGTTCAGGAATAGCAGTGCCTGCTGAGAAATGGGGTGTCAAATTCTCCGTTTCACTGAAAATAACTGCTACCCTACCACCACCATCTGCCACTTAATATTGTTGTTCCCAAATTATGCTGGTTTAGGATGCAAGAAACACTTTGAAATAATTGTGCAGGTTTCTTGCAGTTAAACTGCAAGAGCAAAAGCTTCTCATCCTTTTTATGTGGAACCACCCACCGTGCTGATGGCTCCAGGACTCTGTTGCTACCACAGGTCTGGCTGATTGAAGTGGGAAGTTTAATATGTCCTTTGGCACCTTGTCTCCTTTTGTGTATCATTGCTTTTGGGGCAGTGAAGGTAATGTAGGGCTGCTCCAAAATCTGTTAAAATCAACAGATTGTGCCTCTGATTGAAGCAAAATGAGAAACCAAGGTTTCAGGTTTTGCACTACTCATCTTCAGACCAGGCATCAGAGCACCACTGATTTTACAGAAGCATGGGGCAGATGCAGTGGTGCGACTAGAAGACTTCTCTCTTCCACTTTGAGGCTTTCCTGGGGCTGAACTTGGGAAGGGTTTCCCGTGGACCCCCTGAACACAGTTCAGTTCTCCCACCTGGACAGTAAGGCAGGGAGGCCGTGCCAGTGGTTGCATTGGAACGTGTTTGGGTGAAGCGTTGGGACTGCTTAGACTGTCTGACAACTGCTTCTGGTTCTGATTCCAGGGAATTTAACAACTGGTTGTAAGGTCACTTTCACCTCACTAATGTTGTTAGCATGGAAATGGTGCAAATAAATGACTCTTCATCCAGTGAAAAAAGATATCCTAAAGGTGTTACAGGGTATTTGACCCTACCTGTCTTTAACTGACTCAATTCGCTAAACAAGATGGCCTGAGTCATGAAAGGGCCTGCTTTAAGACTATCTTTTCCTCTCAAACCCAGGAAGGATATATCTATGGAGACATAACCAACTGCTTGCTGAGTTTTGCTTTGCTTGAGTAGTCCTCTGATTCTAATCATAAAACATTAACTTTGTCTCTTGCTTGCTGCTGAATCCAACCTGCACCTTTCTGAAATGCTTCTCATGGGCACGGTCAGCACTGAACTTGGCAAAACTAACACATGTTCTTTGAGTTACATCTTGTCTGAAACTACCCTCAGTGTCAACCAGACAGAACTGGTCAACACCATGGATGGTAATCCTACCCTGAGTATGGGGTGGCATTCAAGCCTGACAGCCAGAAGTGTTTTCCTTCCTTGACTCCTCTCACACTGGCTGCACAGCTTCTGCAGCCACACACAGTGTCTCTTAGCATGCAGGTGAAATGAGGAAATAATCTTTTTTGCCAGAAAGACTTACAAATACATTCAGAATATATTCAGTTTTAATTACTGCAAGACAGGAATGCTTCCCATCACAACTGCCAGAGCTGTATGTATCTTTCCTTCATTCCATTAATTATTTACCTTCAGTTTTAATAATACAGTTAAGGGCACTATATATAGCTTCTGCTCTATCAATAAATCATGCTTGTGTGTCTTCATATTTATCCTATAAAATTATAAGTACCAACATGCTTGCATGGATTTGCTAAGCGATTCCAGCAACGAAATTCCCAGCAGTGCATCTCTTGGAGTCTTTGGTGGTGAACTCAAATATTCCTCACTCAACGAGAGCTATTTTATGAGATTTTAAAAGATTGTCAGTCTTCTCACAAGCCTTGAAAATCTCTCACATCCTCTTCTTCTAGCTTGCCACAAGTCAGTTTCGCATGACTTTCTAAAACATGGTTTTGATCTTCCAAAGCAGAGAGAAGCAGGAGTGCCTACAGCTGAGTGCTTTCTCATTGGATTATAACAGGGAAGGGATCAGAACAACAAAAACAATATGGCAGTGGCCTTGGTAGGATTAGAAAGGTAAATCTGCAAATGTAACAGTATTATCTGTGTTGCAGAGATGATAAATCTTAAGATGAGTTGTTTAAAAAGCAGGTGACCATGGAAGCAGATAATTCTTCTGCCCAGAAGACAGACACTGAAGTTAAGAACAGAGAAGCTGGAGAGCAGCATGGTGAGCAGCATGCTGGTGAATGGAAAACAAGCTGTCATAAGGGTTCAGTCAAAGATGTAAATATTACTTGTGTTAGCTTTTGTTAAAGAAATTTTTGACACTAGGCTCCTATCTCCATCAGATAGATTTATTGGCACAGATCAGTCCCTACATCTGGTAACTTGAGCTAGGTGCCTTAAAAGAGGGACCCCGAACAAAGAAATCCTTGGACAGTTATACCCTTACAATCTAAACTCCTCATCCCTCACATGACAGTCTGGACTAACAGGAATACTAGGGTCTGGGGTCTTCCTGCATTTCATGGGTTTTCTGTTTTGTTACCCAGTGGTTGCCATGTGGTCACCCTCGCACCCTCTTGGTCCGGTTGGGTGGGGGCTTCAGTCAGTTATGTAGTTCATGTTGTATACATGATTGTTACTGTTCATGTTCCTTACATATGGGCTGTCCACTCTAGCTATTCACTTTGTACTCCTTGTAAGAAAGACTTGAGTCTGGTAGGACAAAATGCTCAGTAGTAAGTTGTCACCTGTGCTATTCTGTGACAGCAACACCCCACTGAGTAGAGGGCATCCCTGGGACTAGGTGAAGCAGGGATATTTTAAATCAAATCTCTACTTGTTCACCAATAAAAAGCACATGTCCATGCTCAGTGTGAAGTGATTTAACCACGTCAGTAAGATGGAAGAATTGTGTATTTTAAAAACCCAAACCAACAGAGTATTTACTCACCACTAGTAATGCATCTGCTGAACATTATGTTGCCTTCTGACAGTTAGCATGGGATATCCTCTTTGTTGTTTTTTTTCATCAGTTGTTTCTATAGAAATACCACTTTTATCAGACTAGATGAAAATATCCTGAAATAACACACCTCTTCAGCAAATACAGATATTTCTTGCTCAGTCTATATATTGTATCCCTATCATACTGGGTTTTCCTCTCCTCATTACAACATGCAAATAAAACCCAGTTAAAAGCAAGTTGCTGTACAGCTGGGACTCCAGAGGAGAGACTCTTGTGGAAATTAGAATGGGCAGTCAAGCAAATGTACTTCTCAAGTCAGGTCATTCAGACACTGCCTCTGAAATGTGTTGCAGGTGAAAATCCGTATTTGCACAGAGGGTGAATGCGTTGTCATTGACAGTCACTGCTTCACAGAAGGCTTAAATGAAAATGGTCTTGAGCTGACCCTGCCTGACAATGCCCTCTGCCCCTGCTATCAATGAGGAAAGCAACATTTCTGAAATCCAGCTTCTCTGGGCTGAGGACAGGGTCTCCCTTGGCTGCTGCTGTGGGATCTGTCTGACAAAATCTGAGTGACGTAGTCAATGCATTCAAATCCACTGTCGTAGATTTTAAAGGAAGCCTGTCAAAGTGCCTGAGCCTGAGATTTCAAGCAATTTGAGACAGTTTCAAGCACTGGATATGCTCACATGATTACTCTCCATGGCAAATCTCCTGAAGAATTGGCTGTTTTGTTGGCATTAGAATTTGTTCCCTTCTTCTTTTCAGATTATTTACTGTTGTATCATGGGGAAAACCTTATACTTTTGCATCTGAACAGGATGAGAGTGATGTGTACATGCTTTATCCAAAACCAATCTGTACTAGTCAGCGTGTATACTGAAAGGAGTGCCATGGGAAGCTCACCTCTCCCAGGCTTCAACTCTCACACCTTGGAAACAGAAAGCATGGCCTCTGCAATGCTCTTGATTTAGGGAGGGACTTTTATGAGCACAGGTAGTGATAGGACAAGGGGAAATGGCTTTAAGCTGACAGGGGATATGTTTAGATTAGATATTAGGAAAAAATTATTCACTATTAGAGTGGTGAGGCACTGGAACAGGTTGCCCAGAGAAGGTATAGGTGCCCCATCCCTGGAAGTATTCAAGGCCAGGTTGGATGAGGCTTTGAGCAGCCTGGTATTGTAGAAGATCAGGTGGAACTAGGTGGTCTTTAAAGTCCCTTCCAGCGCAAAGCATTCAGTGATTCTGGGAATATTCAATGTAGATGCCTGCACAGCAGCAGTTCCTACTGCCAGTGGACCCAAGCCTGAGGTACTCAACTCTAAATAGCTGTGCTAGTGCAGCTAGATCTGCCAAGAGTTTTAAACAGTGATGATCACAATGTCCTGATGATTTAAGTGATCTGGCAGAACTAACTGCAGTCACACAGAATTGGGTTTTCACCTTCATCTTTGGAAATGTAAAGGGCTGTGATGGGTAGCTCTGCCTCATCCTCTTAAGTACTTTTCCATGAATCTTTATTAGGCCAGAGCAGGTTTCCCATTTCCTTAGGAGGGATGTGAGAAGCTGTGGGTTCCCAAACGAGCCAGTGATGTGCATTTCTGCTTCTCACGTGGCAACATACAGCTTCACCCAGCTTTCTGGTAGGGAGAGACAAGCAGCCTAATGAGAAAAAAAAGGACAGCTCAACAAAATGGAAGAGATACCTGGAAGAGAGGTATTCTGAGGAAGCTACCAGAACTATATTGTTATCACATGAGATATCTAATGCCTAGAGGTGGCTCTCATACATAGTGCTGCATCACTTTTAAATTCTGTTGCTACCATATAAATAGAAGAAATTACTCTGCCAGTTTTCCACGGGATAGGAGTTTGCACCCTGTATTTCCAGAGGCTCAATGCTTGTGAGGCTTGGTGTATGCATGGCAGCAGGACAGGACCGTTCCCTCACTGGTGGTATTTGGTGATGGAAGTGAAGTCAGCAGAAAGCTTCACCTGTACACGCTTTTATACCATGTAGGTATAAAATGTAGGCATGTAGGCACCTTTCTAGAGTACTGTCTTATGCTTATTTTTTGCTTGACAACTTCTCTTCAGTGTTGTGGGTTGGGTTTTTTAAAATTCATTTTCAGAGGTATTTATAGCTATTGTGGTCTATCAGTTGCCTAAACCAGGAGCAAAGAACATGACAGTGACCAAAGTAAAGCTCACTGGCAGAGAACCCCCCTCCTGTTAGTGGCAAGTAGTACCATTAGCAACACCAACATTTAAGAGTTCTTTTCTTCGGCAGCACAGTTACAGGAGAAATGTCAGAGATCCCTGCAGTGCTTGCTCAGTGTCACCATGTGGGAGCATTGATTGCTCAGGTGCATTGTAGCACCTTTCCATTATGGTTTGTCACTGATGGCCATGCTTTTTAAAAGTCTATTTGGCGCTGGACAACAGCCCTGAGTGCTGGCAGACTGCCTTCTAGAGACATACAGCAGCAGCAACTGCCCAGCTTTCTTCCCATGGGAAAATGTTGGTAACTCTCCAAATTATCGACTTGGCTCTGGAACGACAGTGACCAGATGGCTGTTTTGCATTAGAAGTCATGAGCTGTGGAGGTTAATGGATAGATTTGGGCTTCTGAGTTCAACTTGGGAAAGAAGTTGACCAAGCCTCATGATAGTAAGGTATTTCCTGGTAAGGATGAAAGGTATTTCCTCATCTTCCAGCCACACATGCGATATTTTGGTGCTTGGAGCTGCTGGTCATTTGCCTAACCTAGGATTGCTCCTCTGGTCAGTCACTCTGCCTGAGAACCTCTCTGTCCTATATAAGGTAACAAAATACTGAAAACAGATTCTTTCATTGGCAATCCGTTTGCTTTACAAAGCCCCTCAGTGCTGGGGAGGAAGAATCTGGGGGCTCAAATTCCTCATGATTGTCCATAGCACTCCATTAATATTGAGATGTCTTTACAGTATTTGTAAAGAGAGTTTTGTCCTCATTTTCTCCAAAGCAGTTTGTGGACAAAACCTGGCTAGCATTAGGCTGAGCTACTAAGTCCCACTGCAAAGCAGAGTACATCAGCTCAGGCTTGGAATGACATGAGCAGCAAGCATCAGCCTCAGAGGATGCTGGTGGACTATCATAGACATGACCTTTTGCTACTGCCTATCTCTCAGAACATCTGTCCAGTTTTGTGCAGGTCTCTTCAGCACACCTGGAACAGGAAATGTCAACACCTGCAGGAAACAACACCCCTGTGCACAGAGAAGGGCAGAGGCACATCTAGATCCCTCAGGTTGCCCATGGCCCTTCCTGTCCTACCTGGAATTGAGAGTACCTGTTCTGTCTCCATCAGTGGAGGTTGGTGAAGCAGAAAAAAAAGAGGTGTTGGATTCTGCTTCAATACAGCAGAGGAATAACCCTTGCTTTTTGCTAAGTGCTTCTTGGGAACAACTCAAGAGAATGCTGTGAGGGAAGATGAAGCTCTTGGTGACAGTGATAGGGAAAGAACTAGGAAAGACTTCTCAGGACTTAGAGGTTGAAAAAACTGGGAAAGAAGTTGTGGGGAGTGGTGATTGTTCAGGTATTGGAAATAGCATGTCAGAAGGAGTAAGATAAGTGAAAGAGAGAAATAGGAGACAGGTGCCAAATTTGAAAGACACAAGCCAGAGAAATAGATGAGAGGAGAGAACATTTCATTCTGAAGGGAAAGAGCGAATGTCAGTGCAAATTCTGGCATATCTGTGCGATGTGGCAGTAACGTTTCTAAATCTAAAGATTGAGCAGAGGCATCACTGCCACCAGGAAAGAGATGGCAGGAGACCGAGCACAGACATCTGAGAGAGCAGGAGGGAAGCAAAAAGCCTAAAGTATAGAGGTGGGCTGTTAAAACTCAGGCCCCTCAGGACACCAAGCCTGCTGTTTACAGCAGGGATGTCCCTGTGCCAGGGTGGTACCAGTACCACGTGGCTCATTTCATGCTGGTAATTGGAAAGGCATCACATGGTAACAGGCTGGTGGTTCATCCCACTGTGATCCTCGGAGCTATAATCATCACACTCATTGTCAAAATGCCCCTCGATGTACGGCATCCTTTGTCAGCACCAACAGATAAGAGCATACAAAGACTTCACAGCCTAAGAGCCTATATCGCCTTTGTCCTCTTTTTCTCCAAGAAGGCAGCAAACTACAAGCACTGGAGGATGTAATCCAAGTGCTAATAAATTATTGATGTCTCCCTTCAGCTTTTTACTTACTAAAAGGATATCAAAGCTCATTTTGTGAATGGTCCAGACAGATTCTCTTTTGCTATATCCACAATTTGATTCACAAATATTTCACTATGCGTTCATATTGAAGCAACACAGTGTTCTCTCTTTACAGGTTTAGTAAAAGATAATGGACGTGTTTTGGATTACACAGACTCATAAATAGACACAGTGATATGACAATTGTAACTGCAATAGATGTTTGATTTTGTAATTTTAAAAAAGCAGAGCTTATTATTATCTAGGAATACACTTTTTTTTTTTAATATTGAAAGCCTGTTGAGATCACTGTATTTACTCCTTACAGATATTCTGCACAGTTCTTTGGCAGCACATACAAGTCATAGGACAGTAAGACTTAGTTTATTTTTAGCAATAACTCCTCTCTTCCAATATGCCTATTTGCATAAATGAACTAACAAACCATCTGTACTGGAAATAATCTTTACATTACTGTCAGCTTTGGGACAGTATGTGGCAGTTCCTTAACACCATATATTAATTTATGCTGTTTTTGGAGCAGCAGAAATGTAATTTGAAGCCCTCATACTGCAATTTTCTGGGTAGGAGTCTCCCTGGAACAGAAGGCTTCGTTTTTCTCTTTCAATAAAGTACTCCACAAGTTTTGATGGCCAAAAATGCTCAGGATCTTCATATGTGTCTCATCTTAAAGACAGATACCAGGCTTCCAGGTATGTCTTAAAAATGGTACCAGCTCTTTGCAAATTTAGCCCAAATGCCATCTCTCACTAAACAGAAGAGCAAAATTCAGTCTGCTAAGCCAGTGCAATGGCCCAGCTGAGCTCAGAGAAAGGTTTATCATCATTTTTACAATGGCATGCTCTGAATGACAGGGTGCTGATCTTAAACTGACACAAACTGCAGTTCCTGACTGCACCAGTTTCTTCTTGCTCTGAATAGAGGCAGCAAAGCTGCGCATGCATGTTGTCTCTGTTCCTTGCTGGCTGTTTAGAAAGATTGAGTGACCAGGCACAAATCCCGAAACAGAGAGCTGATTTTTGCAATATGATACACGTATTTCGCAAGCCAGACCGCAAACTGCTTATCAGGTTTTTGGTGCTATATACATAAATATTCATAATTAATCTGTGTTGGAATAGAGTATAAAGCTTCTAAAGAACAAAAATAGCCCCTTCAGGCATCTCATAGCAGTGACACTGATCCCCTGCATTTCTGAAATTAAAAAATGAGCTTCTTTGCATAGATTTGCAGTAGTCTCTGGAGTTTGAGCTTCCTTTTTTTCCCTGTCCCTTCAGTTTGTGAAGGCGACCTTGATAACTGAGATTGATACCTTGAATCTGGAGCTACAGACGTGGAAATAAAGATACCTGGTGAGAAATGACATTTCCAAAGCTTAAATCTCAGGGATAGTAACCTTCATTTTCCCTTCTCCAGATCTCTTTCATCCCTAGGCTTTTTTCCCATGTTTTAGCTTCAGGTACCAGCAGAATTCTGACAGTATGGCAGGTGGGAAGATGTATATGCATGTGCCTTCCTGATCAAAAGCCTGAATTCAACTGGGGGCTATATATCCTCAGAGACAACTTCATCTCTTAAAGGTGGAAGGGCCAATTAGCCAGTTGTTGAGACTGCTGGCAACTGTTGGCCAAACAGCAGTCAGGATTGGTTTAGAGGAAATAAATTACAGCTTATTCAACATCAAAAATAGAGTGTCTATGGAAATGAAAATAAATGCATGAAGCTGTTCAGGCAGCCCCGAAGTCCAGTGAGTATTAAATGTATTTAATAAATAAAAGCAACCATTTGGACTGGCATAGCAGACAAATCTGACAGGCTGAGCTCTGCCAGGTCTTTGTTTTCTGTCCTTGTCTGACTCAGCTTTTGAATATGATGTTCTTACTCCTGGGCTGAGTGGCTTGCCAAGCTGACACCTTTTTGGTGCACAGCGGCTCCCTCCTGACTGTGCAAATGGGGGCCCCAACTTCTGAAAATAGTCAACCCTTTCGCCTTACTGAATGGGGATGCTTCTTCACAGCTGCCTCATGATACACTAAAGCCCATTTTTTCTATCTCCCTTCATGTTGCCTTTAACTAGGGCTTTTAAACAGTCTTTACAAATAGAAATTTGCCACAAATACAAAGTTCATCCCCGGTCTCTCAGTGCACAGTTTTCTGGCTTGGCACATTTCCCTTCTAACCACAACACCTCATCATGCCCCAGCACCCATTCCATAGCATATTTAAGGGTCACTAAAACCACCTAGACAAACACGAGCTGACAAGGCAGAACACTTTTAATATCTCTTGCCCTACAGATCTTGGTGGATATGTCACAGGCACTCCTTATGCATTCTTTTTGGCTCCTTTCTGTGTCCTGGATGTGACGCACTCCCTACACATCCGCTGACTACCTTATCCTTCAGAGATTTCCCACTGTACCACTTACAGAGAGGAAATTGAGTATTTTAAATGTGCATTTTCATGTGGTTTATAACCCTGCACTGTAGTCCCTTCCACTGTGCATCTCACAGCTTCTCTCCAGGTCTGAGAGAAGTAAAAGCCAGACTACTTTGGACTCATATATTGGATGCAGCCAAACAAATGCCATTTCTGCCAGGAGGAGATGTCATCAGGGGAGGACAAGGCACGTCTATCTGTAGCTACAGTGGTAGTTGCTGCTTTGCAGAGTAAGCCAGAGATCTGTGAGGCAAAGGGAGTTTGTTAATTGTCTCTCATGGACATCTTGCACCCCCGAGAATGGGTAGGTTTCTCAATCCAGCATCAGCCAAGGCTTCTTCAATGGAATGCATATCCTAAAATTCAGATTTAGCAGAACCCAATACTTTTAGAAAATCCAAGTTCTTGGGTTTTTTGCTTTATGCATTCAGACACCAAGAACCATTCTCTGCTCTACAGTCCTTATAAACAATCTCTTATGCAGCCTGAGTGCCTTGAAACTGGAGTGGCGTTTTCCAGAGCAGCATGCCTGAAAAAGCAGCAAGCATGTTGTGACAGGAGTTGAAGTATGAATATTAAAGTCAAGGTTGATGCTTCAAGAGTGTTCACTTGCCTGTTTGCAAGATTTTTATGAAGGATTTAAAATATATGCTGCTCTAGGGCACAGAGAGAGAAATGGATCAAATGAGATGAGCCTCACAAGAGTGTAATGAAACATGAAGCAAACATGCCAAGGTAAGACGGTGCAGTACACCAGTCCTGATCAGCAGGAGAGCCAATCGTGACTGGATGCGCTGAGCACAGGATGCAAGCAGGAGGAAGAAATATTGACAAGGCAGGGAGTTTGCAGGCGGCTGCAGCTGTGGGGGAAGACCTGTGCAGGAGGCAGATGAAACCAGAGAGGCTCAGGCCACAGGGAGGGTAGGCAGGGGCAGGAGCAGGGTGCCTCCATTTCTTCTGCCAGCTACCCCTCCGAGAAAAAGGAGATGATGGTGGGTAGCAGGGCCGGCGTGCGGGGGCAGCCCCAGAGCCCCGTCCCGACAGCGCTGCCCTCTGCCCCCGGTGCGCCGGTCCAGCGACCAGGGAGGGGAGTGGGGCATCGTCGGGCTGCTCCGTGAGGCAGCGCTTCGGCGAAGCAGCCTTCATCCTCCTCCTCCTGCGCCTTCTGCTGCTGCTGCGGAGCCGCGTCCCGCCGCCAGCCCGGGCGAAGTCGGGGCGCTGGGCAAAAGCGGGAGAAGTGGCCGAGGCTGAGCTGCGGGCGGCGGAGGCGTGAAGATGCTCTGAGAGGGGGGTGGCCGGCGGCGGAGGTGCACCCGGGCGGGCGGGGCGCACTCGGGGCTGGGGAGCGAGGCTCACCCTGGGAAGAAGACGAGAGGGCATCCCGGAAGGGTAGGGGTTGCGGGGTCGTATCCCGGGAA
>VYXC01008162.1:1807522-1832642 GCA_013397175.1 Platysteira castanea
CCCCGCGGCCGCGCCGAGCCCCCCGCGCCGGCGGGGCGGCCGCAGCTTGCGGGCTTTTACCGACGGGCCCCCGGCGCCCAGCCCTGCGCCGGCTGCCGGGCTCGGGGCGGCGGCTGGGCAAGCGGCTCTGCACCGGAACGATGCAGCGGGGGCGAGAGGGGGCCTGCCCAGTGGAAGTTTGGCTAAATGAGCCCCTTGGGGCTTGGCCTAGGAGAGCCTGCCTCTTCCCTGGGACTTGTGAAATGGTCAAGGAGACTGCAGCTCTGCGAGGCACTGGTGGAGGTGGCCGGAGGGGCGCACGGAGCATGAGAAGGGGCTTGCAGTCTGAGGCTCTGGCTTTCAGGTGTTTGGGGGCAAAGGGGGAGGTCATGCCTCTCCTTTTCCCTTGGGGCCTAGGCACTCCTGTTGCCTAATCTGCAACAGAAAATAGTGGAGAAAATACAGCATAATACGTTTTTTCAGATCATCTGTGAAGCACTTGCTGTGGCCTTGCATATCATAGAGAGGGAATAATGGATGTGTCTGAGTGTTGACACAGAATCCTGAGCCACAAGGTATGGGCCAGACAGAACTGCAGGGCTGTGTGACAGTAGGTGACAATGTATGTGTGCTATCCTGCACACTTGGGACAGCAAGCTGTCCTGTTTTAGAAACACCTGGAAATTTCTGCTACGCCTAATGTAGCCTTTGCTTCCAACAGTTTTGACAGGTCTGCCATTTACGTCATGTAATCCATGTGCAGTTCATGGAAGTGAGTGAACTTTCTTCATAATATGGAGTTTAAAATGAATGTACATGCTCCTAAGAATGCAGAGAGCAGCCTTAAAACAGGCAGAGAAAATTGAAAACAGAAGTGAAAGCAGCCCTGGAACATTGCTGTGTGCAGCCAACCTGCTTAAAGCTTTTGTTAACAGGTCCCATGGCTCATCAACAATCACATAATCCTGTAGTCAAAATCCAGTAGCCTCAACAAAGCCTATATGAAGCTGCAGGATACTTTCCCTAAAACCAAACAGCAGTTTTTAAACTACCTATAATTGAAAATTGACTTTACAGCTCAGGTTGAAAAAACTATCATCCATGGGTAAAAATTAGGATTTTCTCCTGTTTGACTGCTTTTTAAACACATGCGACACAGTTCGCCATGAAGAGCTGTGGCTGGATCCAGGATACAGCTGGTGTTCCAGCAGTAGAGCACACCAATGTAATTACAGCCCTGCAGATGATCAATAGATATTTAATGCTGGAAGGGATCTTTTGATTTATTTGGTCTAGGACCAGGAGCTACTGAAGGCTTTCCAATGTATAAAGTCTGCCATAAAAAGTCTAAGCCATTTGTAGACATGAAAGCACTTGATCTCTCTGCTAAGCACTATCTGTATCTTGCTTCATTCTTCCTGTTCTCAGTTTTTCTTCTGTTCCAACACAAACATTTGCACATTTGAGTCTATATCTCAAACGCCTGTGATATCTTAATGCTGCAATCCTACAGTGTTGGTCTTTCCTCATACCTTCCCCATCACCATGTAAATAGTCTTTTTGAACCTGGGCCTGCAGTTGCATGTAAATGCCCTGTATTGGTATTAAATGGGCATTTCATGGGCTCCTCTGTTAAGCCTTGTCATTTATGGATTTCACTTAGATCAAATGCATGGACCTAAATGGTAACAACAACTGAAAATTGCCTTTATTGGGTATTAAATCAACGTGAGATGCAACCCTGAGCTAGTAACAGAGAATGTGTCTGAAGTCTAAGTTTTTATTTTTGGAAGAAGAACAAGCGAAGGTGCAGCTGCGGAGCAGGAAAGGGGGCAGCAGTTCAGTTACCTGCCTCGGCCATTGTCCTCTTCTGCCAAGGACCACATAGGCTTCCTGCTGACTTTGCTGAATGTCAGAGCAGGCCCTCATATTACCTGACAGTGTTCCGGTTTGGGGTTTTCCTACTGAAACATTAATTGCTTGAGCTGAATGTCCTGGAACAGATGTGCTTTTGTTATTAGTATATATACCATTCCACCAACTCTCGTGACGAGGAATCAAGTTCTTTCAGGGGAGGGTATGCAAAGGACTCCTTTTCCCAAATGTTTCAGCAGTTGCTGCTGAAGATTGATTCTCTGGAGATACTTTGCTTTCCTCTCTGAAACAGCAGAACCTGCTGCTCTGTACTGCCCTGGTTAAGCAGTAGGCTGGCTATTTTTATTGTTACTGTGACAGCCTATACCTACACCGAAGAGCTGATTGTGACTTTTCTTAATTTCTGTCAGTTTATACCTCAAGAGGGAAATGGTCTTAAATATTTAAATCTTTAAAACTTAGTTGGAAATCAAGAGGGTTTTTTTCAGGAAAACAAAGCTGGTGGGTACAAACCTCATTTTTTGTTTCCAAAGCCAAGTAATCACTGAAGAAAGCTGAAAGCAGCAGCCACTTGACATTTTGAAATATGTATTTGTCTTGTCTGTACTGGCAAAGTCAAACAGCAGTTGTCCATGCCTGTTTTTATCTTCTCTTCCATATTTAAGAACTTAAATTGGGTATGACATAATGTAATCAGTTAAGCTATTTAAATAAAAGGGAAAACCTCATGGATCAATGTTCCTGAAACCCATGGTCATTGGCTTTCTGATGAAAATTTTACAGGAAAGAGGAGCCACTTAAAACTGCCTCATTTGCCTCTTGTTGTCACTGCAAAACGCAACAGGGGCAAATTTGTAAAGTGCTACTTGTGGTCACAACAATGCCAGAGGGGTGTTAAAAGTTAAGGAAACATACATAGTGCTTGTTTGCAGGCTACAGCTTTACAGGCTGTGGGGTCAAAAGATAGCTGGGACCTTTCCTCTTCAGTGTGCCACTGGAGAGACACCCTCTGCTTGGGGCATTGACTCCATTCAGTTATCCAGCTTTTTTATCCTTTTCCCCCAACGTATGTTTTATTTGTCAAGGCTTATTTTATGGCATTGAAAACACCAGGCATAAAGCCCTTAATAACACTCCCTTTGTCAACTCAGTTAGCTTTAAATTGTCCCTATCTATGGGCTGAGTTGTACCCAGGTGTGTGGGAGGTAAAACAAAAGCCACGGAGAGACCATTGAGTATCCATCTCCCAGAGAAGTGCTATTTCCTTGTAAATGTCCCCCTTCAAAAACTGCACAAGGCACTCACACAACAGACACAGACACCCAGAGAAGGGCAGGAAATGTGAGATGTGATTCCAAGGGAAACTCCACTTTTCCTTCTCCTCGGCTCTTCCAAACCTCATGCAAAAACCTGCTCAGCTAATCCCCTGAATGAAAGGTGCTGGTTAGCCTGGTGGAAGGCTGTCGCCATCCCAAGTGAGTATCATTGACCAAACAGTTCTCTTTTTAAGGCAAGGTGCATGATATTTCCCCTCTTGAATGAAGGTCAAATAGGACAGGCCCCTTTCTTCCCCGCCTGCCCTTGGTCAATTCAGCAGACGTTAACCAGAGTTCTCCTCATTCCTTGTTCCAAATTATTTTCCTCACAGAGACAAAGGGAAAAGTCCATCAGGAGTGGCAGTATTTTTCATGATCCTGCAGTTTCAGGCAGTATTTGCATTGCAGATTCTGTCATAAGAAAATCCATGCTGAGCCATTGCATCTTTTTCTGCTTTTGTTCTTTTTGTTGTCCCACTTTATCTTCTGATCACATGTCTGTTCTTGGTGCCCTGGAGTTGGCTGTCTTCTCTGCAGTTCACATGAGAAACTGTCAAGAGTTTTTAGAAAGTAGATAGGAAATACCAAATGAATGTATCTGAGCTCTGAAGGGCAGCCTCGGTTCCAGCTGTGCGGGCCACTACAGGCAGAGTCTTCTGCTCCTCGCCACTGTGGCAGAGAATGAAGAGAATTGCTCCTTCAGGCTGACTTTTCCAATCCCTCCAGCAAGGAATTTTTCTCAGTGAAGCACTGGACTGTAGCAGCTGTAGAGCTTGTGGAGTTCTGCTACTGAAGGGTTACAAGGACAGTTTAGGTAAATGGATGTTAGGTGTGTAGATGTCGCTTCAGGGGAAAGGGACAGAGTAGATGACTCAGTGGTAGGTCCCCATCAGACTTGGTTTCTAATGCTGTTCTTTCAGGATGGACAGTCAGTCACCTGATACTGATGCAAAAGCAATGGGTCCACTTTTTGGAAGCCCCAAACACTCTCCTTGTTCTCCCTTTCTCACTTCAGAGACCCCAGAGGATGATCTCCCTCAAGAGGGGAAGTGTGGATACCAAGGACGCTTTGCAATCAGTGCAAGCCATTGCAAGAGTGAGGTAGGAGGTATCTTCTCCCTGGGAATGGAGCACTTTACTTCCTTTCATCTGTTTCTACACCCTGGAAGAAAATAGCTCAAATCATTGCCAGTGACCAGGGACTTTGTGGAAACAGAGAGTAAAATGACTAAAATATCCCCAAGTAGTCCATAGTGAGTAGAGATTGTTTCTTTGTGTGTCCTAACACACTGTCATGAGTTGACACCAAAAGTAGTGGCTGCTGAGTTATCACGAGCACTGTGAGGCCCTTCAGCTGTTACAGTGACACTGTTGTGACATGGCAGATAAGGCTGTGTCTGAGTTTTCACGAGTTCTACTTTTTGCATAAAGTATGGTTAAGTAGTTAATTAGTTTTTAAGGTCTAATAATGGAAAATATAATTCACTTTCAGACTCCAATCATTCATTGTGCTCCTCTGAGCTTAAGACCTATAAAGTTAAAAATAGCACATAGTGAAACTTTTTGAGGTCACAGTTGCTGTAACAGCTCTGTTGACTCCCCTAAACTCTAACGGGGCAGCACTGCACAGGGGAGCCACCCGTGTGTTAAAGTGTGGATGCTGCCGCAGTGGAGCTGGACGGGTCTGTGCCAACAGCACCACACAGTGCAGGGCAGGGGTTGAGGCTGCCTCTGACAGCCGCCCCTGCCAGCTCCTCCCTGAGCGCTGGCTGCTCTGCCCACAGCACATCCCCCCTGCAGTAAAAGCAAGGAAGAAAAGTGTCCTGCCTGAAGCAGGCAGGGCAGATGACGAGTGGGAAGGAAGAGCCTGGCTGCGTGTGGAACAGGAGGCTGGCAGCCTTCCCAGTGTGGAGTTAAGGTTGTGAAGCAGTGTCTGATGTAGCTGGCAGCCTCTCTCAAGGTGCTACGTGTGCCTCTGGGAGAGGATGAGGGGACTCACACCCCCTGAAATGTGTGAACTTTTGACCTCCGTGGTTTTACATCAGGTGAATAATGTACAGAGAATCCCAACTCACATGGAGTGCAGTTCCTGTACAGCTGAGGCGCTGCACATCCCAGTTCAGCATTCAGCCAGCAGAGGCCTTGTTCAGGAAAGACTGGTAGTACTGGGCCTCAGGGAAGATGGGCGGGAAACAGCCACCAGCTGGTGAGAGCAGGGCCTGGCAAGGGAGGAGCTGACAGCAAAGGGCAAAGAGCAGGTCACGAAGGGTCCCACTCCTGGCAGGGAAGCCAAGGGTAGGTAATTGAGATGACTGGCAAATGTGGAATCTGAGTAACCTGGCCTCACCAGGGAAGAGAGTGGGATCAGTCAGAGACTTCTGCAGGTCATGGCTTTGGGAGAGAAGTGATTTGTGATGAGGGGTTTATGGCTGGAGGCCTTCTTCATATCTGTGTGATTGATTGCCCTTAGGAGCTGGCCTGAGAGTTGTGGAGCACAGCATGCCCCCAGGAACAAGCCGTGCCGTGTTGCCCATCCTGCAATGGGCAGAGGGAGCACAGAGCACCATGGAGGCAGGCGGGGTAGCATCGGCCGGTACAGTCCTGCCAGCATGAGGGTTCCTCTAAACCAAAATTAAAGAGAACAACTCTCTTACGGCTTCCTAGAGGCGAGGTGGCCAGGCAGAAGTGCCAGTACCTGAAGGAAGAGGAGTGTAGTGAGGGCATGTGCTGAAAGGGTGGGGATGACAGTCTGTCTTCAGGCCTGAGGTGTTTCATGGTTCCCTGCAGAGGACTGCCTGTCAGCAGGCCAGGGCAGGAGCTAAATCCTCTGCTTCCCACCACCTGGTACTCAGAGTGGCAGGGTGCAACAGCTCACACACAGGTGACTTACCTTCCTGGAGTGTGCTGCTGCAATGCTCATGTAAAATCACTTTATAAGTGCTATTTTTTCAGGAGGTGTAAGAAGGTGTGCTGACAGCATGACATGGGTCAAAGTCAAGGCAAGAAATAAAAGCCAGGTGTCCTGGCTCTCAGGATCCCTTTTAACCATTAGGTTTTTAAATGAATTTTCAGTGAAGTTTTCACCTGCTGTGCTGTCACATATTGCTGCAGAATGTGTCACAGAGAAGCAAGAGAGAGAGAGAAGTGATATTTGTAATGAAAACTTGTTTCTCCCAGGGAAGCATTAGCAGCTGGGATACTCCTTTATCTTAACCAGAGCACCGTTATAAAAACCTGACAGCACTGAGGTCACAGCTGTGTTAAGCAAGGTGCAGAGATGGCTAAACAAACTCTCCAAATCTAGCAGAGCAGCTGAAGCCTGAGTCGTGGCTGGGTGTTATTGTGAGGGATGCTCAGCTCAGCAGCATGAGGGACCTGGCATGGCTACAGCCTGAGCTGCAGCAGCCCAGCACCGTGGGGCTGGCACTGCCTCTGCTGAGGTGTGGTTGAAGGGCTTTGGCTGGGAAGTCACACATGGGAAGGCTGGAAGTTGACAGTTCAAATCACAGAGCCATGTTGTTCTGGTTTTGCTAGATACAAGGATGGTATTGCAAATAAGGGAGAATAAAAATAAAACGCCATTGTTCTGGTCAAACTTTCATTCACAGGTGCCTTTGAAAGACTTCCCCAGACTTCACTGGAGCTTGGATCAGTCCTGGATCATATTTCTCCTGAGGACTTGAGAGTTGTTTCTATATCCTTCATTTAAATCTCAAGGTGTTCCTTTAGTCTGAGCAAAGATTAAAAGTGATTCATAATCATGAACTGTTTTTCTCATTTACGAAGTCTCTAAACAGGCATTCAATGACTAGGCTGCAAACTAGAGAACTGTTGTGGAACTAACACTCCTCCATCTTCCTCCTCACAAGGATATCTTTCCTGGCTCTCTGCTTTTTTTCCCCAGGGAAACTGGTTCATAGCTGTTTTCCAGCTTGGCTTCAGATCAGTCCCTCACTTCCCCACGCTGACGCTGAGGGGAGGTTGGGCAGGACACAAGATGTGTGGCAGTGGTGAGAACACTAGGACACAGGACATGCTCCTCAAGGATGAGGAGAGCACCAGTGACTCTAGGAACCTGGGAGTGGGAAGGAACAAGCTTTTATACATCACTGGACTTTGGCACTAAGATCTTGGGCTGCAGGCCGATGGTGTGCACAGCGCAGGAGAACACACACCTGCTGCAGCACAGCCAGCCTCCTCTCCCTGTTTGCTCCTCTCTCAGCCCTGGGGAGCTGCATCTCCTGTGTAAAGGTAGGAGCAAAGCAAGCATTACAGGATTCCTGTCAAACCCAGCTGAGACTTGGACAAGCACAGGCTGACAGATAGCTATTCTCCCCTTCTCCCTTCCCTGCTGTCCCCATCCCTCAAGGACTGAAGCAGTGGGAGCTAGTCCCACCGTCCCTCCTTTTTTGCCCTGACTGGTATCAATTTTCCCTTTATCTCAGCAAAGCCACTGGCAACACCAGTGCACCAGTCAGCAAGCTGCACCTGGCTGATCCCGGGGGCTGTGGTACTTTTGTGTTGCTGATGGCATGCCAAGGGTGCAGGGAGCTGGGTCTGACTTTCACAGGATGGAGCACACAGCTGAGGATCGCTCCACTCTGCAGCCACAGGATGAACAGATGGATGGATGCTGCCATCAGCCCTTTTTCAGGATGTCCCTGCAGTGTAGGGGCAGGGGCAAGGGCACCTGCCCGGATACCTCCGTGCAGCACGGCTGGCTGTGGCAGGGGGAAAGCGGCTGCCTAGGCATGAGGCAGGCTGCAAAATACCAAGTGGCACAGCTGTCTATGGCTCATGTCGTTTGCTTGGCCTTACTAATCCAACAGGGGCTGGGAACTGCATCCCACAAGCTTTCCTGTGGTTATGTGATGCTTTTATCAGTTAACTGGTAAGTGTTGAGATAAGCCTTATGCCTGTAAAATTTACCCTGTGTCTACTAGAAACTACCAATATTCAAGCAGGGGAGTAGTTAATATGAGCTAAGTATGATGGGTGCTTAAAATGTAGAAAAAACCCTGTTCTTGGAGTTACTGACTTGCTCTGAAGCAGCTTGAACCCAAGCTTTCCTTTCCTGGTGAACTCATACCCAGCATTGGTATTACTGGGAAAAATCCTCTGCCTCCAAATAGGCTCTTTTTATCGGTACAGAGTCGAAAGCCAGTGGCAGCAACATCAGCAATTTGGGGGGAAAAGCAGTAATTTTGTTAGTGCAGCATTTTGGTGATCTTATAAAAAGCTGCCACAAAAATAGCCCTAATTTCTATTTTGTAAATGGTGACCATTTTGTTGCTAGGATTCCTTGGCACTGAAGATGCAACTGCACAGTTTTCCTTGGAGCAGGGTGTGGAAGCATCACTTATGGATGTGTTTAGGACCAAATTCTTCACAGCAATCACATATGCACCCTTGTATTGTCACAAGTGGCTTTCCCATCCTGCTGCAGTGAGCAGCATATGTGTTGGTGGGGACCCAAATGTCTTTTATTTCTGAGATTTCCTTTATTTCTGCTTGAAGAGCTCAGAGGTATCCTGCAGGACCTAATCTGAATCTGGCATTTTAGAGTACTGTAACTCCTGTATTGACCTCTGCTTTCCTCCTCTTCAGATGCTGGCTTGAATTCATGAGGATGATTGGTGTGAAGTAACAGACTGTCTTTGTAGGATATTTCAGGGGCGTCCTAGCATCTGAAATTCAGGTGGATCAGCAAGATTTGTTTTCATAGTTCTGACTTGTCCTGCAATAGGCTCTGCTGCAGAAAGGATTTAATGCCACCATTTTGTGCACCTGCCTACCCTGAGGTGTTCCCCCGACAGCTCCGTTGATGGAAGGAGGAGATTATGTCTCTGCAGGGATTTAAACAATGAGAAACCAGGCGATCCCTGCTCACCACAGGAGGGCAGTTCCCAAAGCGAACGCCTGAGCCAGTGACGCTACAAACACGTGGAGTGCATGATGCAGGTTCTTATTTTCAAACCTAGTAACAGCATTTCTGCTATGCATTGACATCATGGCCCCTGCCTGCAGGAATTTTTTATTCTCACAGGAGTTTCGTGGCAGACGAGCAAATAGATGTGCAGCAACCAATCTGCTATGTGTTCAAGGGCTGGAGGGAGATTATCTTTGATGCAAAATGGCTTTTTTTGGTTGCCTTCTATCCCTTGTATTTCCCTTTCCTTGCTACTGGCTCAGCAGGAGCTAGGGGTAATGGGCTTCTTGCCATTCAGGATGGATGGCAGGAGGCATTTTGTTTCAGGCTCCCCAGGAGGGGATTGATGAGATGACTGTTGTAGTATCTCCCTTTCTCCTTACCAGGCCTTATTACTGATACCCCATGCAGTGCCCAGATTGGGTCAGATGGTGGAGGAGCACTTCTGCTCACCATTACACAAAAGTCTCGGTTAGCACAACCCAGGCTCCTTCCTCACTGTACTAATGAGCATCTGACCTAGGAGTTCATTCAGCCCTGGAAAGCAGTGAGAGGTTGCACTTCTCCTGCAATTGTCATTTCCGTGGTCACCCCAGACTATCTTAGGCTGGTCTTTCAGCAGGGTCACCTAAGGAGCTGGAAGATAATAGCTGCACCCACATCTGTTGTGGCTGCTTGGGGACAGTGGATAGAAATCTCCGTGTTCTTGCATCACCCCTATCCACTGCAGAAGTGGTGAAGCCTTTTTCAGCACCAGAGGCTGGTCCTGGTGTCAGGGCTCTCCTCAGTTCTGACTGACAGCACAGCGTAGGGCTTGTCTAGCAAGGACTCAGTGGTCCTCTCTGTGTTGTCCTGCCATCAGGAGGTGGAACATTTTCCCCTGCCCTGTCTTGACCAAGATTTCGGAGTCTGTCATAATTTGAGACAAAACTCTGCTTTCATCCAGACTCTGGTCACCACCTGCCAAAGTGTATGACTTGTGGTTATTGATTACTCTTTCCCTCTCAAGTATCTTATTGGGATATATTAATCACAAGCATAAATCCACAGACGCAAATTCAGTTATGACTGGTGTTTAATTATCCACCATTTTTTCTTCTTTCTTATCTGATTTTATCTCTTTTTTTGCAGTCCTCTGTCAGTGTTTCCCCTTTCCTTTTTCCCCATGGACAGGAAGATTATTCTTGCTAAATAAGAGGGGGAAAAATTACAAGATTAACTCCTTGCTTGCTTGAGTAATCCCAAGATGTGGGGTCGTTTCGTTGTTGAAGACAGTAAAGTCACCCTGTAGCCCCAAAGCCAGGTTTGGCAGAGAGCGGGAGCATGCTGTGATGCTACATCCTGCTGAGACGCAGCTGCAGCATTGGCCCTGCAGCATGCTGTCACCTCTGTGGGAATCTCTGGTCCGATTTATCACAGCCCTATCCTACCCCCCAGGCTGTGGGGAGGGGAGAGGGGCACAGGTCTGTTTTCTGGAGAAGTTCCCAGCAGTGAGAAAACAGCCGTTCAGGAGTATCTGCTTTCCAGGTCATGGATGGGCTGGGGTAACTGCTGGCTGATAGGGTGCTTTGCTGTTTCTTTCATTAATCTTCACCCAGGTCCTTTCTCTGGGCCTGATTCCCTCCTGCCCCTGCCCAGGCTGTCTGATCTCTATCCTCATCTGCCAGCACCCTCCCCCTGCCTCAGTGGCACTGGCATTTGGAGCGTGTCCTGGCTGTCCTTTTCTCTCTTTCACTTCTTCCCACCTTTCATGTTTCCCCCTCATTTCTCTAATTCCATTCAGGTCACATCTTTGCTACCCTCTGTTTTCTCTCATTCTTTCATTTTAGACATGATAGCATTTTCCTTCGGCAGATTTGCAGCTCTTGAGGTCAGCCACCAAGGACAAATGCATGTGGGATTTAAAAGGACAGGAAATGCTTCTGGCATGCTTTCCCCAAAGGAGAATTTTAATGCTTTTGAAATTGGGGAACACAGGTACCTCTCTGTGAACCAGGGCACAGGCAGTCAAGCTTGGGCCCCAAATTGTCCACAAAACAAACAGAATAAATTCATGCTGCGGCAGCATATTTTCTGCTTATACAGCTCATGCTGGAGTTTTCAAGGAGACTGAAGAATAAAGTCTGACAGAGGAGGAAAAAAGTCATTTTGTCAATAGACACATATGGAGAAATAGCAAGGATAAGGCAAAATTATAGATCAAATGTTTAGAGAACGTGACTCCAAAATAATTTGATGTATTTCCTTTAGGCATCGCAGGCTATTTCTCCCCCTTCTATTGGTGTTAATTTGGCAACTTTCAGTTCAAATTTATTGTGCCAGTCAGAATCGGCAGGGGGTGAAACAAGAGTTTTTTCAGTGTCTCCGTAACCATTTGCATGCCATGAGCGCTACTGAGGCAGTGGGAAAGTGAGATGCTTCAAGCCCTCACTGCTACACAGCTACTTCTGGAGTAAAATACAGCTACTGATCAAGGTCATACAGTAACAGCAAGCTAGGTGATAATGTGCTCTACTGAAACTTTGGGAGGGTTTCTCTTAGTATTATATGCAGAACTGCTCATGGAATTATCCCTGGCAGTGGACACTGGAAATGTGAGGAGCACCTCAGTGTCCACATAATGCTTACAGCCTTGTTTTTGTGATTGACACTTAGCTTTGTGAAAACAGTTGTCTTGTATAAGTTAATGGGGTATTTAACCATTAGACTGGCAGAGTTCTGCACGAATAATTACCAGATTTGACACTGTTCACTGGAATTATGGCATTAAATCACTGCTGGTAACATTTACAGCTGGCACAAACATTAGCAGGCAGGTCTGTAATGATGAGATGAGCACAATTCTCCTTAGGGATCTCCTTCATTTGGTAATTTAGTTACTCAGTCCAAAGCAAAATCTGAAGTTACACATTTCAGGGTGGAGAGTGCAGCCAACTTTTCAGCCATCCTCAGAAATAGTGACTCAAAAAATACCTGGGAGCCAAGTGAGTGAGAGGTTGAACATGAACTCCTGGGATGTTGCTGGGCAGAAGTCTACTAATGCAACCCTTGAAGGCAGTAAAAAGGGGGAATGAGTGGGAGTGGAAGGTGATTTTATGTTTTGGTATGATGCCAATTGAAATAAGTGCTGAAGTCCTGTATTTACTTGCAAGGTACAGACTTAAGAAGGATCTCAAAGTGCTGAAGATAGAGCAGAACACCAGAAAGAGCTGGAGCAGTGAAGTGAAGGACTTGAAGACCGTGGCTCCTTTAAATGGTCAAAAAGAAGGCTAAAAGATGTCATAATTAGAATGGAGAAGTATCTTCAGAGTGAGAAGGCAGTCATATGAAAGAAATCTTTCAGTACTTGGAGAATGGGTATCCTCATTGCCCTGAATGGGGGCTGAAGTGAGACAAAATTACAAAGGCAATAGAAGTTCATCACCAGAATAAATTTCAAAGGGAATTACAGGTTCTTGATTTCTTTTAGGCTATCAATTAAAACAGTGTCTTTATGGAAGATGAGCTTTTACCAGCCACTAGTTTCTGGGCTGTCCATAGGATGGCTGAGTGAAATTGCATTGCCTGTGAGATACAGGAGCTATGAGGAGAAGGTGTAGTGTCTCTCAGTCTTAAGGTGTAAATGTAAATTGGGTTGTAATAAAAGCTGAACCTTCCTGACCCAGCATAACCATGCAAAGTTGGTAGGAGAAATTTCTGTGACTACCTGTAAGGGCTGAAGAACTGTCTGGTTGTTTATTCTCTAGTAAGAACCCCTGCCACTAGTGGGTGCCTAGTGGAGTGAGTCCTGCTATCAGGCACACTTGTATCCAGAGGCCAGCAAAAGCAGCCTGCCAGCACTGGTGAAACAGAGGCACCAGAGTTTCAGGTTAGGCATTCAAAAACCTGGGCTGGTGGAATCAGTCTGGATGGGCTTCTCTGAGTGTGGCCCTTCCTCCTGCTGCTATGTGGGGAGTTCCTTTAGAAGAACGGGGATAGCCAGACCACCTTGACTTGTGCCTTGAGGAATTAATTTGTTCTATGTACCCATCAAGAGAAAGGGGACCTAGAGTCACAAGCACAATTTGCTTATCCAGCAATGTGGTGTACTCATTCTTTAGCATCAGTGTTACATTTTGAATATGCCTTTTAAACAAAAATCGGAGTTTGAGGCAAAGTAATTTTTTTTTTCATTCTTGACCCCCCCAGTGCAGTCACTTTCAGGCTCACTTAGAGTGGTTACCAACTACAACTTACCTTCCAGTGTCTTAAATCTGGTCACTTGTGAGGAGTCAGGGGGTGGGTCAGAGAGCCAAAACCCTGGCCACCAGGCCTTTGCTCCTGCCACCAGAGCATGCTTGGCTCCAGATGTTAAGCAGGGGATGTGCCAGGCTGTGCACGCCCCCTCGACTTTCTCTCCACGCCTTTACACTAGGCAAGATTAACAGCCCAAATCTGCACGCCCCTAAACACGGAGCACGGTTGAATGGTTTTAATTATGGTTGCTGCAGCCAGAACCTGACCTGGCTGCTGTTGAGCCAGGAGGAGTTGGGTGGGTATGCCTGTGCAAAGGAGGCTCCACCTCAGCCCTTGCAAACGTGCTTTTGATCTTGGGTATCTGCCATCAGAGGGTGCCTTTGAAGGCAATTGCCCTTTCAGCCACTGCCTGGATGTTTTATCATTTGCAAGCTAAGTTTCTTAAAGGAGAAATAATTGAAATGTTGCCAGCCTGGAAACTCCTGTCTGCTACAGGTGTCAGTTGAAATTCCAGTTCTCCATCAGCAGTTGGGGCTTTCCAGACTATTTTCCATCAACTGTGGCCACAAATTAAATAGCATCTATCATTTTAGTGTCTCAGAACACTCCACACCACCAGTCAGCAAAAAGACCATATGGAGCTGACTGAGTGGTACACAGGTCCTTTGCTCTGTCTGAGCTTTCTGGAAGCGATGGGCCAAAAAAATCAAACACAGAGCAGCACTGATTGACTGGGGCTGATTGACTGTCTGGGGCCAGGGACAGCTCACGGCAGGCTATCCCTAAACCTTGTCACTCTCCACAAGGTTCACAGCACAGACACCCACAACCCTCCCTAAACATGTCACCTCTCTCTCATGGCATTTTGCTCATCCATGCTGAGATCTACCAAAGAATTTGGAAAATATTTTTTAGTTACTGTTTTTAAGTGTGAATTTTGGCATGTGCTTATGGATAGTTTCGGTAAGAGTTTCCAATCCAGTCAGGTGCAATGAGAAGGGAGGCCTCTGAAAGCAGTTCAGCAGCATGCCAGAGCCTAGCAAGATGTTATTTACAGCGTGTGTATTTAACACAACTTGAAATTCATAAACAGTGATACTGACAGCTCAACTGTGCTGCTTCATGGCATTCCATCTAAAACAGGAGATTTTTGGAATTCGTACTGTCATCAGAGCAAGTTGGGACCTTTTGGGTGGAACATTTGGTTTGACAAATCCATTCCTCTTCAAAATACGTGGCTGTAGCATCACAGAACAGTTTGTGCTGGAAGGGACCTTCAAAGATCCCCTCATTCCAGCCCCCTGCCATGGACAGGGATATGTCGCACTAGACCAAGTTGCTCAAAGCCCGTCCAACCTGGCCTTGAACACTTCCAGTGGTGGGTCATCCACAGCTTCTGTGGGCAGCCTGTGCCTCATTTAATCTGCCAGGATGTTTCTCAGGTCAACGCTGGAAGCAAAGCCCAAAGCAAAGCCCGCCACAAACAGGAGAGGGAGGACATCTCTCTTGGTTTGAGAGAACCAAGCCCCTTAGTGTTAGCTGGCAGACTATGTGCCCGGCAACTGAGCCTCCATCTATTCTAGTCTCTGTTTGACTCTGGCTTTCTGTCAGGCTCTGTCTTTGCTTTCTTCAATTATGTTTCTCTATGAAGGTTTTCCAGGGGTTATGCTTTCATTCCACATCAAAACAACACAGATGCCACAGCATTCCTCAAAGGATGCAACTCTTGTTCACTGGCTAGCCCAAGTTATCATGGAAATTATTAGTTTCCTTAAGCATTTATTGTACTCATCCAGAAATACAAGCTTGCCCTGTTTCAATCTGAAACACTATGCACGGAAAGGAGAAAATTCCACGCAGCACCACAAACATCATTCTTGTAAGATGGTGTTATGTTAATTAATAAAGTCTGGGAGCCACTGGTTTAACATATTAATGAATTTGTTATGCAGAGAGAGATGAAAAGATATATTTCCTTATTAGATTTTTGAATGTCTGATACCTTTATTGTAGTTATGTTCTATTTCATGTCTTTCTTACAGTGTTTCTAATAGTATAATTGTGTTAGATAATTATTTCAGCAAAGGGAAGGAGAAATTGGGGGTTACAGGCCAAATGAACATGGTCAGAACTTGAAATAGGCAGGATAGCTGTGGGGGTAGACCCTGGATGAGAGATGCTGTTATAACTGAAGACCTGCAGAGACTGGGATTTGCTTAGGAACAACAGCAGGAATGACACAGTGGGTCAGAAAACCCAGGTGAAAAAACTTGTGTATTTTACCAAAGGGTTTTGAACATGAAGGCCCTGCTGAACTGGACTGGTAGGTGTGTGAATCAGATGTGGCAGTGGGTTCTACGGCTGCATGTCTTCACTAATGGAAAGAGGAGAGAAGCTGCCTTTTTTGCAGGCTGCAGTGAGAGCAGAGGAGAAAATCTCTCTTGTGCTGATCCAGCCCTTTCAGTGCAGTGGGTTGAAGACCATTTTTGAAGTGCCTCTGGAGGATGCACACAGAAATATCACCTTGGACCTGCAAATCTCTGAGCTACTGCCAGCCCAGCTGGGTGCTGCTCTAGGACTGGTGGAACCAGAGCTATCTCATCCCCCAAAGGAGAGATGGCATTTCACAGAGATAAGCACATTAGGAGGCATTTGCCCACTCTGATATGGCCTCTGATAGCCCTAACCAGCAGGGCTGGATGAACCACCCCTTGGGCAGAAGCCAGCCTGTGGGTTGTAGGTTGGACCACAGAGAGGTTGTTAGTCAAGGCAAGTGAGATAAAGGGAAGGTGGGATTGCAGTGCCTTTGGCAAGAAGTGCCCTACCTGGCATGGGACGGCCTTGTTGCCTGGCTGTGCCCGGGGCCAGGCTGACAGCACTTCCAGCAAGTCATAGGAAAAAACGGGGTTCCTGGAGCTGCGTGCACGACTTAAGCACTCACCTTGCATTGAAACTGACTGCTGGGCGTTTTTGGTGGGTCCACTGGCACTCTTCACCGTGTGAACCATAAGCGATTTTAAATGAGAGGTACCTGCGGAAGCCTGAATGTGAACACAAATTCATGTGTTAGGATATTGTCCTGCTGGTCCTTCTGCACAGTCTCAGGGCCTGGAGTAGAGAGATGCTAATGTTTAGAGTTTTCTTCACCTCAGAAAACCTTCAGGG
Organism: Platysteira castanea; assembly: GCA_013397175.1. NCBI lineage: Eukaryota > Metazoa > Chordata > Aves > Passeriformes > Platysteira > Platysteira castanea. The sequence continues at coordinate 1,824,023 of VYXC01008162.1, forward strand.
GGAAAAAAAGGATAGAGCTTTGCAATTCTTCATTACAATTTATATTTTTGCATTACTGTAGAAGTTAAAAACTAGTTTCATGTCAAGAAGAGACAAAGAATAAAAGTCAGTAATTTCCAGTGGATTTCCCGTGAGTCAGGAGAGCCTGGGGCTCTGACCTGGGGTCCAGTGTACAGCTGGGGCAGAAGCCTACATTGGGGCAGTAACCACACTGAGACTGAGCAGTGGGCCTTTGACAAGACTTTCAAGAGATGAAACTCTCCATGACTGCACATAGACTGCACTTAGGGGATTCACTCCCAAAACTTCTCTAGTTATTTTTTTCGCTGATTTAGGGACTGCCTGAAGCCACCTTGTGGCTTTCCTCTAAGTTTCCTGCAAAAGGCTAGGAAAAACAGCCTTATTCTTACCAATACTGAGTTTTTTTCACTGCCTTACCTGCAGAAGTTATGTACCCTGTACTTTATAACCCACTTAGCTTCTCTACATCTGTTTCAGCTGGGGTAAAGGGAATACAGAAGCCAGAATACAGCCTAGAATAATTATACTTTATTCTGACATGTGCACATACAAAAGTTTTGGCATAAGAATATAAATTCTTTACAGATTCCTTCTGGATGCATCAGGAAGAATCAGGGGCCAGGTTCTGCCCTAAGTCCCTGGTGTAGCTTCCTAAAATCAAAATTACTCTGCACTTACACAGTGTCAGATTAAAAGCTATGAAATCGAAACCAAACCCCATGAAATATAGTTTTGCAGTGTTCACAGCAAGTTTTAAAACCCTCTATGGTCACTTAGAAGTGATTCTCTGTCTCAGAAAAAAAAAAAAAGCAAAGCAGTTTTAAATCTGACCTACAGCCCTGCAAAGTTAGATGCCAGTGTTTCCATCTCATTGAGAAGACAGCAAACTCCTCTTTCCAGGGGTGCCATGCTGTTATTTCCGGAGTCATAAGATGCTGCTCCTTAAATTCCTTTCTGGTTCAAATCACATACTGAATCCTAACAGCTGTAGGTCCAAGATGAGCTTTACTGGGGGAGAAATTTATCTGTGGAGAAAGAAAGAGAAGGCGTTTCCTGAACCTAGCATCTGTCAGCATCTACGGAGCAGTTTGATGCATTAGAGGTGGCCCCTTGGGAGAAGGAGTAACAGTGTGCTTCTATTTTTTGCATGAAATCAGGCTCGGCAGAGGGCATGATGATGCATGAGTATCAGTGTGTATCTGCTTTCTCACTGTCATTTCCTCAGCTAGGAGAGAGGCAGAGGATGGCAGTAACAGAAGGGGTGCAAACAGCCCTCCTCATCACTTGCTGGGGCACTGGGGCTGTCTCTTCATGCACTCTCTGCAGAAGACAGCTGCCAGCCAGTGCCGTAACTCCTGCTGCTGCTGCTCTTTGCAGGGACACAACTCTGTTTCCGCTAGCTGCTTGGCTCCTTTTGGCATTTTTCTTTATAGCTGAACATGGCATGACAGTGCAGCTGATTCACTGCACCAGGGCTGGGGTAAGGACTCCAATCATGCCCTCTCAGGGGACCAAGTGGGAGTGCAGGAGTGTGAACCCAGCTCTGCTCCCAACCCGACTTTTGGGACTTGAAAGAGAGGGGTGTGCTGTTTTAAATATTCACGCATACACCCTTAGCTTCAACACTAAAGCTTTCAAGTATTTTAGGTCAGAGCTAGTCTAACCAGCCTGAAGCAATGCTGCATCGTGCTGTAATCTTGACAATTTTTTCAACTAAATGTGCTTGAATCTAGTCATTTTCTCGATGGCTCATCTCCAAGAAAATGGTGTCGATCATTTGGTAGGTTTCAGGGTTGGATGTGAGTCAGCTCTGAGTCAGGCAGCAGCTCTAGCTGCGTGAAGTGCTGGTCCTCCTATGCTGGCACAACCTGTGGAGCCGCAGCTCTGCGACAGACACTGCTCCCGAGCCTCCCCAGCAGCAGCACATGGGAACTTAAGCACGGGGCACTCACAAAACAAAGGGGCAAATCCATGGCCCCACACTTTTGGCTGTTCACCTGCTGTGAAGCACTCTCGACCTCTGAAGATGGCAGTGTGTGTAAATGATGCTGCTGCAGGCAGGGAGAAGGAGATGGGGCCCTATCTTGCCCCTGCAGAGGTGATCCATCTGGCTGGGCACAGTGAATCACTGCTGCACGAACTGCTTCCCTCCCCAGAGCCAGAAGGAAGCAAGGAAAGAGCTTTGTCCAGAGCCTTCTGTCCCTGGCAGGGTGTTTCTGTTTATATTGACATTTATATTATGTAGGGTGGTGTCCCAGTCCTCAGGCAGTCCAGAGAAAAGCCAGACACAGCCGTGAGGGCAGCAGCCACTGTGTGTGTTGTGCAAAGCAGCGTGACTGATGGGTTCCTCGCTCTCTCTTTGTCTTTCTCTCCCCTTGCACGGCGGTGTGATTGAAGCAACGCCCCGTGAAACAGTCCCTGAGTGCTTGCATGTGCCGAGAGTCCCACTGGAAATGCCTCCTCCTCTCCATCCTCATGTATGGCTGCCTGGGTGCAGTGGCCTGGTGTCAGCTGGCCAGAGTCACCAAGCTCAGCTTCGATAGCTCCTTCAAGGGCAAGTCTATGATCTACCATGACAGCCCGTGCTCGGACGGCTACGTTTATATCCCACTGGCCTTCCTCTCCATGCTGTATGTGGTGTACCTGGTGGAGTGCTGGCACTGCCACGTCAAGAGGGAGCTGCAATACAAGGCAGACGTGGACAGTGTGTACGAGTGCATCAACCGCATGCAGCAAGCCACTCCATGCATCTGGTGGAAGGCCATCAGCTACCACTTCGTACGGCGAACCCGGCAGGTGACCCGCTACCGCAACGGTGATGCCTACACCACCACACAGGTCTACCATGAGAGGGTCAACACACATGTGGCTGAAGCTGAGTTTGACTACTCTCACTGTGGATACAAGGACATCTCCAAGGAGCTCCTGGGCTTGGAGAGCTATACAGCCACCAAGCTGAGGTTCACCAAGTGTTTCAGCTTTGCCAACATTGAGTCTGAGAACTCTTACCTGACTCAGCGAGCTCACTTCTTCACAGAGATCGAGGGGCTAGATGACTACATGGAGGTGAGGGAAGGCATGCAGCTCAAAAATGTGGATTTTAAAGAGCTTATGATGGCCTACGGAGACCCGGATCACCTCCCGTGGTACGTGTCCCATTATGCTTTCTGGGTGGCAGCTATCCTGATGATCTCGTGGCCACTCAGGGTACTCATTGAGTATCGGACTGCTTATGTCCATTACCACGTGGAGAAGCTGCTGGGCCTGGAGTACACGGCGCCCACGACAGCAGAGGAGCCCTTGTACCGGTACCGCATGCCCCGGGACACCACGCAGGACAGCACCGAGCTGGAGTGGCACATCTGCACCAACCGGCAGCTGATCCCCAGCTACTCAGAGGCCATGCTCATGGACCTGGCCAACTCCCCGGCCTACAACAGCTACACGGTGTGTCGGTACGGCGAAACGGCCCATGGCTGTGAACGCTGCAACCGTGCCTCCAGCACCTCCTCCATCTTCTCACGCCACGCTTTCCACAGCTGCAGCGGCAACTCCCGCCTCTCCCTCAACACCAGCCGCTTCTCCCTCTGCCGCATCCATGGCTCCCACAGGACAGGCCTCTGGAGGAGCCGCAGCAGCAGCATTGCGGACCGGGGCTGCCAGGATGAGCAGTGCTGCTCCTACTCCAGCCAGCTGGCTGTCAATGAGAATCCCCCAACCTACCACGATGCCCGATTCTTCCCTGTCCTGATCGTGCACAGGCCAGAGGGGCAGGACAGGCGGCATTTCTACGTCAGGCGTTCCTCCTGTCTAGAAACCTCTCTGTGACAGGCCTCCATGGTTACTTGGCTCCTCTGCTCTGGGGCAGAGATTGCAGAGGTGACGCCAGTGGGGAGCCTGCAAACATCGGTCTCTACAGCAGATCAGCAGGACGAGTTTCAGCTCTTCTCCCCGCCATTGCAAGAGGACGTAGAGACTCTGGCAAACACCTAACCTCATTTCCAAGATTTTCTCCCCCTCCACCTGGTCTCCCTAGTCTTTCATTCCCCATTCCTCTCACTCTTTCCCTCTTCGCCCTTTCTCTGCTCCTTGATTCCCTGCTTCTCCTCCCATCCCACCCTCGTTCTTTTTTTTTTGCATTTCAGTCACAGCATTTGACTGTTGTGGCTGCTGGAGGATTTTAAATGCCTGTGCTTTGCCAGTACATTTGCCCTCCTGGATGCTTTGCAAGGTAAGAAACTCAGAGCAAGGCACAAGGCACGAGGCCAGCCAGAGTCAAGTCAGAAGGAGAATTCAGGTCTGCAGGCGCTGAGTCACCTCCTGCAAACCCCAAATGAGGTGCTTTTTTTTTATTTTCCCCGGTCTTTTTTTCCCTCTTCTTCTGTAATTCCTTCTCTCCTTTGTTCATGTTTGTCTCTTGCTTTACCCTCACCTTCCCTTTTTTTCAGTTCTCTCACTTCTGCTTTCCAGTTTTTCTGGGGTTTTGCCAGTGAGGATATCTTTCAGGGTGTAATTATCTTCCATTGGGCAAAAGTAAGGTATTCATGGCACAAATTTCACTGGCTGCTCACACAGCCACAAATGAGACCCCTGAGAAATGCTGAGGACTTTCTTTCAGGGGCAGTGACGTACACCTATACAGCAAAATGCCCTTTGCTCACCTTGCCCTGCCTGGTCTGCAGCAGAGACACTGCTGCATTTCCAGCTGTAGTTCACCTTGTCCAGCTCCACCCTGATAGCAATCGTTGAGAGCCATAATGTAGATTAGTGCCCTGTTAATGCCACTATTTTTAGGACAGTAGGCCTGGTTTGTGGTTGTTTCATTCCTTCTTGAGCACAGCAGCGCAGGCTTGACAAGGGGAGAGGGGCTGGAGAGGGAAAGGTAAATATGGTATTAACCCTCCCACAGAGAGTCTGGAGCTGTTAGGAAGCTCTTCCACCCACAGTGTCTATTACAGCAGTTGTAGGACTACTCTACATTATCTTTCAAATTTCTGTGTGCCCTGGGGAGGACTTCTGGTCTGTAGCCCACCCCACCTTCCCAGGCAAGATGTAGTGCCACCCTAGCCCCAGGCAGGGAACACAGCTAGGAGCCAGCCCCACAGGCCACTCCTGCTGGGGCTCCAGGCTCTCCCTGCAAGGCTTCCCCTGGAGCAGGTGTAGCACCTTCCAGAATTAGTCCCAGCCTCTCCAGATCCAGATGGTGTCTGGTCCTGACAGAGCGTGCCACTGCACTCTGGGCTGGGGGCTCTGCCCCCCTGGCCTGGCCCCCTCCAAGAGCCAGGAGCTGGTCCAAGAAGCTTGTGGCCACACTGAGGACCCACCAGGGACCTCGCACCTGCCAAACCTCGGTCCCACCAGGGATGGTTGTATGCTGAGCAAGCTCCATACCATTTTGTCACATGGCTGGTGGAGATTATTATCCACTCTGACTCACAGGAGAATGCAATACGATCGCAATACAATACATACAGTCACTTTCAGAAACAAAGTGTTGTCTCACCCTCCCTTACAAGTAGGTAAGAAACTGAGCCCCCAGAGGGGCTGGCAACAAGTGCTTCCTCCCAAGTCCATTTTGTGTGTTTCAACATGTAATATGAAATTTGTAAAGTCATATTAATATGTGTAGATTATATGTAACTGCATACTTATATGGTGATTTCTTATGGCATTGACTGTTGCACCATGTTAAATACATTTTGGTTTTGTTTGATGACTCTGTTTTGATGTGCTGTGTTTATTTCAACTCCAGAAATGGAAACATTGGCAATACCTGGCTAACCTGCTGCAGATGACGGCACCATCAGAAAAGTTTTTAAAATTCTTATGAGTTGGTCTTTTTAAATGTAAATACTTCATGTGTGATTTATGTGACATTTTCATTCTGACAGCTTGGCATTTATCACAAAAGACAGATAACACATATGATGTGTTAGTTTATCACCTCTAAATAAAAAATAACCATCCCAGACACGTGGAGGAGCGATGTTTGGGCTTGGGGTAATGATTATGATTGGGCTGGGGCCAAGCTGGATAACCTTAAAACTTAGAGAAAAATCCAAATTTAGATCTACCATACAGTGACCCAATCCTAGCCTCCCACCTACACCATGCTACCTGCCACACCCAGGCAGAGCTGGGAGAGTTTGGGAACTAGGAAAGGATCAGGCCTGAACTCAAAGCTCAGACTCATACCTTGTTTTCTGAAGACAAAGTAAATGCAAGTTTTAATAGCATTCCCTGTCCTTTTTGTATTCACATGGAAAGTTAAAACTAGCACATATGAAAGATGTAAGAGCTGGAGGAGGCTGAAACAGATAGGCTGGAATATTTCAACACAGTTGCTTACTGAAGAAGGTTGCAAAGAGGAAGACAAGAAAGGAGAAGAGAAGAGATGGTAGAATAATATAAATTAAAAGAGAACAGAGTTCAGCTGTGGCTAAGATAATTCCCAAATGAGCAGTGTAACTCAATTATGGTAAGCTTCGCCCAGACACAGGCAGGATGAGTTTCAGCCTTCTTGTGAGCTGTTGCTGCTGCTGCCACTACCACTCCATGTGGCTTTAAATACCATACCCAAGGTCTTGAGATGGCCAGTTTTGTCCCACATGTATGCCAAGACGGAGAGTTATATTTGGGTCCTCAGAAGTGGCCATGTTAAACACTATTATTATCTGACATGAACAATCCATTATGATGGGTTGGGCAGAGAATGGAGACAGTTTATTCTCCAGTTTATTCAGGCTTTTCAGTGACCTGAAAAGCCACTGTATTATCCAGTAGCTATCAGGCTGTGTCCTTGGCAAAGTTTGGAAAGTCCTCAGGGTTTGTGCTTCCTCAGTCACTGTTCTGGCCCAACTTTGGGGCATTAATTTAAGAAGCCATCCCTAAGCTGCAAAAGCCCTCACACACATGGAGCTCCCTCCTGTCACTTGCTGTAGCCTCTGGTGGTGACTGAAAAGCTGGGAGCAGGTCTTGTTCTAGTCTGGGACTAAATATGCTGGCTGCAGCAGATCTCCACTCAGGAAGCACCTGAATAGCCATCCTGGGTCTCCTGCACTGTAGAGCAGAGCTACTCCTGTACTCCTGCAGCCCTTGAATGCCACTTCATCCTTGCTCTTGCCATTGCCACAGCTTCCCGATGCAGAATGAGGGATCTGCCCCCTAGCAGCAGAGGGGTTTAATGCTGCTTTTCAAATCCCAACTCAGAGGATGGAGCGGACAAGTTCTTGAATCCCAGTGCAAACCAGGCAGCTCTATGGAAAACACCTTGTACAAAACAGGGATTTTGTATCCAGTTGCAGACTGAATACTTTGACAATGGAACAGTGGCGCGTGCCAGCAGCTTTTGTTGAACTTTTAGGGCTATGGCTTTACGTGGGAATTGGGGGTTTGGGATGCTTTTTCACTGGGATAACCCATCCCAGATGTCCTGTTGGGTCTCAGTAGTTAGAAGAGGCTGAACAGTAGAGGAAGGTGAGGAAGTCCAGCAAATACTTCTCTTCCTTCTGCCTTCTCTCTTTCCCCTCCCTCCCTTTTGTCCTTTCTTCTCTTTTCCTTCATCTTCAGAAGTCTCCCAGCACTGGCCATTCACCTCTGGATTATGGTGTAGCTCTTCAGGAATTTTCTGGACTACACCTACGCTTCCCAGCATGTCTGGTGAGATGTGGCAACACAGTATTGCAGCAGAAGTAAGGAAAGAATGTAATCCAGAGAGCAAACAGCTGTGTCCTTTGTGTGTGAACAGTGAGGACTGTCACTGATGTTACAGCTTGAAGGATAAAGCCATGGTGCTTGATTCAGTGCCACAAGAGGCCAAGAGAGTTTATTTGTCTTCAGGTCCTAAAAACATTTAAGATTCACCAGTTCCTTTGATTTTTGCATGGTAATATTGCACTCATCTGTAAGTTTTCCCACTGCAGTTTGCACTCCAACTGGCAGTGTCTGAAGGATTTCAGTCCCATTTTCATATGGCTCTTCCTACCTATCACTGTTAACACAAAGCTCTTCTAAGAAGAGCTGCAGTCAGATCCTCTGGTGGGGAAAATTCCCCTTGGTCTACTGCTTCCACAAAGCTTTGCTCTCTTACACCAACCCAGAATCTGGCCTATGCCATGCTACAACAACTGGAGCACTTCCTAAGCCCATGGGACCAGTGTAGTGTAAGCCTCTGTAATTGTAGGGCTGGAAGAAATCCTTAGGAGGAAAACACCACAGAAACATGATTTTATTCTAATGGTCATTATTTTTTTTCTCATGAGACAACTAAAATCTGCAGAAGTAGCTACCTTCTGGAGAGTGCTATTGCCGTAAGTGCAGAAACACACCATGTAGCTGGGTGGATACGTGGGGGAGACACAGCAGCAACAGCAAGTGTGCATGAAGCTTTTAGCAAGCACCAGCACAGAACCTCTCAGCCCAAGAGCTGTGATGATCCCGGCGATTTACTGTCCCCAAGTGCAACTAGACTTCCTACAAGCACTCGAATGGATGGCTTTGTCAGTGTCTCCTCCCAGCTACCTCATTGCAGCGGGAGGCACTGGGGAGGGAGTGACATTTCCATTGCTCCAGTCACCCAGGAATTCCTATCAGAAATGCA
>VYXC01008165.1:0-44048 GCA_013397175.1 Platysteira castanea
CTTCAACCCAGGACAACAATGTAGATCTTTACTTTTCCCTTGAAAACAGAAGTATATCAAATTTCAAGACACTCCTTTACAAATTCCTTGGCTTTTTTCTCTCCAGTGAAACTGTACCTAGTTACCAGCAAACAAAATGTCCCTTTGTTGGGAAAATATTCCATTGAAATGGATCAAACAAAGTAGAAAAAACAGGTAGAACACTTACACATGCAAGCAGTCACAAACATCCTTCCAAGTCCTTCTGTTTCCTTCTAGCCTTTATATCTTATCTGAGCTTTCTTGCTATGACTGTTGTAACACTAACTCATTTGAGGTACAAACAAATGTTTCCTATTCGGGCCCTGTTAAGGCTGTGCCTGTATGAGATAAAGAACAGACACTTGCCTAACGCATGTCCCTAACCCGCACTATAAAGAGCTAGCACGGCTTTTGTCTATAAAGAGCTAGCACGGCTTTTGTCCATCTGAGCTCAGTGGCATACCTTGCATTTTGTTGAAGCTTTACAAGACAATCCTTCAGAGGCAGCTGGTGACTGTCCAGCTATGCCCATCCTAGAGTAGCCTTGATGTCCTCAGGACAGCCCTCCCTGACATAATTCACATGACTCAGGCCTTCAGAAGTTCTCACCCAAAGAGCAAAGACCATTTCCTAGTGCAGGAGGACACAAAAGCTCCTGCCCCACAGTTGCTCCCTCTGAGACTATTGGCTCATCCCTCAGAGCAAGTTTGTGCTGCTGTGACTTGAACACCCTGACTACTTCTGTGGTCACTCACAGTGTCTTCAGTAAGTGCCCAAAGGAACATTACAGATCTCATGTAAATGCACTGTGACTGTATATATGTCTATATGCTTTGCTCTTTGTATAGGTAAAAAGATCATTGAAATAAGTATTTTTACACCTGAGTGTGTATATATTTATGTGTGCATATACACATACATATGCAGACACAGAGATATGCATACATATGTATGCTTACATACATATATAACATGGAATTTCCAGTGTTCTACATGATAAATCACAATGAAAATTACAGTTCATAAATGATGTCACAAATTACTCTACATTTTATAATTTTTAATGTAATTTATTTCTCCTTCATCCATTTTCTCTTAAACTGGATCTACTGCTAAAAAACCCAAAAACACAAGAAGAAACACCACATGGAAAAAGCATGAGCAAAGTAATAGCATAGCACCATGAATGACAAAAATGAGGAGGCAGTGAGAGGTTCCAATTAAATGCTTTAAGATCAGACCTTGAGGGATTTAACAGTATGCCCATCCACCATTAAAAGGCTTTTATTCTCTTCTTGTTAAGCACAGAAAACCTTATCATCTGTGTGGAAGACAGAGAAACACTGGAAATTTGAAGGCTCGGTGTACTGTTGCTGTTCTACTAGGTTATGAACTGTCCCACCATGAACGGGCCTCACACTGACATCACTGTGCACATGCAAGCATGGACATACACAGGGCAGGTACAACTATTCTAGTAGTTTTGCTAAAGCTATGTGGCTTTCATTGCATACCAGACATCCTTGTAGATACAGTGATACAACTTCCTTAACTGTCACACTTGGCCTTACAAACTTTTATTACCCTTGTATTAGCAAGATAAAAAGAATTATTTCCTACAACAAAATATGAAGGTCATCTCACAGGCACACTGCGGAAACAGCTGTGGCAGTCTGTAAAGATCTCACTGCCCCTTGGCCGTTTTTAACCAGTGAGAGCTGGGAGGAAATATGGTGGAAGTATTTCATACCTACTTCAGCACAAAGCAGTGGATGAAGAAACTAATTCCTTCCGTTGCTGGGGAGTGCTACCAGACTTCAACAAGGTGCTGAACTGATGCATTCTCCCAAAGGAACAATACTTTTCATCTAGGAGCTCACTGAAAAGCACCACCATTCACCAGTGGCAGATAATGACCAGTTTACAGTAACAAGATATGCTCATACTTTGCAAGTACCACTTGCCTGAGAAATGCCTTACATGCATTACACTGCAGGCCTGGGACAGGTGATGGCAAAATACACACAATGCAATGTTGAAGTGTAATGTCAGAAGAAAACCAAATATAATGCAAGAAAATACATTGTAAAGATACAGAAGCGTATTGTAAAGATACAGAAGTCATACTAAAAAAGAAAATTTACTCCTTTTGTGTGTTTTTGGGAATCTGGTTGTGTTGTTTAAAAAAAAAGTAACAGAACTTCAAGATACAAGGTTGTCTCCCTGACAAAAAGAATGTGCTTTGAGCTGAGCACATGAGCATGTCAATGACTGCATGATATTTTGAAACAGATTATACCATGATTTTGTATTATTCATAAAGGCACTTCTCAGACATTGCTGACTTTGAAAATACATAGCAATTAAATACACTTCTGTGGAAACAAAAGGAGTGTTTTTATTATTATGTTGTGTGCTAAGAAAAAGGGACAGCATCCCTAACAAATGGTATGCAGAGACTAGACATGCAAACACAGAAGAAAAGAGATAATTATAACAAGGTTTGTGCAGGGTTTTCCATTTCTGTGCTGATCTTTGCTAAAACTGTCAAATAGTTACAAATTGAAAAAACAAAACTAAACAAAAAAACTGATGGAACACCCATTGTTGTATTAGACAACAGAAGATTTATACCCTAATTTTGAACTGAATAAGTGCTTTGAAGCAAGCATTAATTTTTCAAGTGTATTGACCAGATGTAATTTGATTTAAAAAGCCCAAATAATGCAGTGTATAATTTATTTGGATAGTCTGATTTTTTTAGAAAAAAATTTACCAGAGGTTTATTCTAAATCAAAATAAAAGAACAAAGGAAGGGAAAGAAACCATTTACAAAGACTAAAAAATTGGAGAAGGCTACAATGGAGACAAAAACCATGAAGAAAGCAGGAAAAAAGGGAAAGGGGTAAAATACAAAAAGAAAGATATTTTAAAAATGATAAAAAGAAAGAAAAAAGGAGACGAGAACCCTGATTTCTAACCATCTTTTTCTTCTGTGTGATGAAGCTTGGATGGGTGTCTTCGGCAGGTGCGCCATTTACCAAGACGCTTGAAGAAATTCTCCTCTTCATCTCGCCCGTTTTCCAGGCCTCCTCCCGGTCCCGCTCCTTCAGACAGCTTCACTGCGCTGGTAAACTTCACCTGTGCAGGGACAGAGGGGCTGGTCAGTCTGTGCCATAGTATGAGGTCTTGGTCTCACTGGTTAGTAGACATAAACATCTACAGAAGGGCTGTAAGGGTCAACATAGTAACACAAGTGAGTCTGCACAGATTTACATACGCTGAAGCACTTCATCTTTTAAGCTTTCTGCTTAAAGGATTGATCTTTCTTGAGAGGCTGTGAAGGGACAAAGAAGGAAGAAGTAGTGTGAACAATTAAAGCTTAAGTGTGTTGACAGAGCTTGCACTTTCCTCTCAGTGCACCAGAGCAGACTGACCAGTACAGTGTAAATTTAACCTAGTCTTCACCATGAGGTAAAAAAGACCTGTGTCAAATTCCCATGGCTTTACTCTGGAGATTCCTGTGACAGTCTCCTTAGCTGCAAAGTCCATATTGAAGAAAATGTTCCCACGTGCAGCTAAAACCAGCCATATCCTGCCTTTTCAAGCTCTCTGTAATCCAGCCTGACACATTTACCTTGGAGCTCTGCCTGATGAAAGAGAGGCGGTCCACAGAGCTGATATCTAGGAGATCTTCCACTCCGTCAGCCAGACCAGAGAGGGAGGAGCGCTTCAGCCAATTCCCTGTTACAGAACAAGTCACTCAGGACAAATCTACAAATTCTTCCTAGAAAAATCTATTTCTTAGCAATTGCAGTATATTTCTCCATAGTGGCCATACTAAGGCATGGGAAAATGGGAGAAAAGCAGAAGGTAACATTTTCATGTTACGTGTATTAACTACCATGCAAGGCCAGGTCTTGGGAATTGGAACGGATATATTCTCTGTCTAACAAATGTTAATTTGGACTATTTGTCTTGTACAGACAGGAACAGTGCCTGTGAGATTACAGTACCAGCCTACTACTTTGGGGGGCAAGTTTCAATAATCTATTTTGACAAAAATATCCCCTGATATCTTTGGCAAATTTCTTACATTTCCCTTTGCCTCAGTTCCACATCTGTAAAGTGGAGAGAGCAGCAAATCGCAGCTTTTTTTGTGAGAATATACGGACAATAAGGAACTGTGTTGCAGTATTTCTTAAGAGAGATATATCTAGCTGTATTTCTCTGCACATGCAATATGTATGTAGAATAGAAAGAGACATACATTTACCTATGGGAAGTTTGAGTTTCTTTCGAAGGGAGATTCGTCGGGAGCGAGAGCGGGAGCGCCTGTCTGTGGTGGTTCCGGAGTGAGCAGTTGTGCACTCGGATGTGTCCTGCTCAGATTGACTACTGGTATCACTTGCTGCACTTTGTGACTTAAACATCTTTCGCCAGAAGTCCTTACGTCCCAGATTGGCCCCTTGGATTTGCTCATCACTGGAATAGAATGTATGCAAAGCATGAACTGCATTTCAGTGAAATTTGAACGCTCAGGGTGATGCCATAATGATTTTTTGCCTTTTCATATACTCCTCTCATATCCCCCTTCATATACACTTTTATGCAGCTTTATGTATCCCAAGCGCTTTTAGCCCACATACTTGTAATTCCCTAAGGTTGATAGCTAGCTTAAACCCAAAGTTCTGTTAAGCCAAGAGACTAAACATCTTGGCTACGTTGTAGTGAGGGTGTCAGAGAGCCCCAAATCCAAGGTCCTCTCCAGAACACATTCTGTAAACTAAGATAGACCCATGAAAGGGGGACATTCCTCAGTGGGGGGCTTCTCTTGAGCCTCCCATTGGGGAATCTGTGATAGATATGCTAATATGCAAGGTCTATAATTGTATAAGCAAATCATCGGGGGGTGCTTTTCCGTGCATTCTCTGGTGTGCATTCTCCAATGTGCATTCCGTGCATTGGTCCGGGTGGGGCATTCCTGCGGGGTGCTCCTGCCTGGATCTAAGGATCCTTAATAAACACTGAGGTAAAATCCCTTTTTCCCCTCTAACCGTGTCTGGCTTTTAATTCTAAGCCCAGGTAAAGGCATCAAGGGAAATGAGAACTTTCTGCAGTCCGCTCCTAAGCTCTCTATTACTTGAGGTTGTTTCATTTAGGATTTCAAACATACTGTTCTTAGTGGGACATAGTCAAGCTTGACAACATACTCAATATTGTTCAGGACACAAAATAACCATCTTTTCTACCCTTAGGACTTTCCCCCCCTGCCCCTCTACCACAGAAAGCTTATCTTCTCTGTCCATCAGCTGGTGCATATGTGTGAGATAACCCAGGCCGGACAGATGCCCGAAAGGGAGTTATCTCTGGCACCAAAGAGATGAGGCCCCCCAACTGACAGTGAATATCCCTTGCCTTGAGAGCGAGATGTAGAGAGATAAACCCAGAATCATTGACTGAGGGACACTTTACTTTAAAGCTATAAAAGCTACACAAATTTTCACAGAGGCAGAAGTCTCATACACAGTCCCTGGAAATGTGTATGGCTCCTCCCTGAAGTTTGGACACATCTTCATGGTTACTTTTCCGGAAATGGAGAGCAAAAGGTTTTTTATGTATGCCCCATCAGAAACTGGATGGTAAGATGCACTGAATTCTAATCTATACTATTTCTTTGCTAGCTGTAATATAGGTACGTTATTATTATAGTGTACTGAACTATTTATCTACTAGTAGTGTTTATTTTGTTTATCCTGTGTAGTAAATAATCTGTCAAAAGTCTTATGTCTGTTAAATTTGTGTCTATTAAATAAATAATTCATTTTGTAATAGACCTAATCAGCCATTGTTAAGAACCTGAAAAGTGAGAGCAGTCTGAGGTGCAGGCTGCCCCTAAAAAGATTTATTACCAGAAATCTGAGTCAAAGGCAGGACTTTTTAAGCCCTCTTCTCCATTCGTAACATCCACTGAACAGGTCATTCCAGTTGTTGGTTTCTACACATGGAAGTAAGTAATCTTTATATCAAAATGAACCATATTTATAAGACCACATTGGTACTTTCTACAAGTATTTGTACCAGAAAGCTTTAGGACACCATGACAGGCATTTGTGAACCTGCTCATTAAGTAATGGAATTGGGACAATATTTTTTATTATATTCTTGACATGTCCCATGGTTATGGCAGGGCTCAGAGAGGAACAACTTGCTGCAATCCCACAGAGCAGTAAAAGGCTTTGTGCTATACTTGCTGTCTCAGCAACAGTGGGACTTTGCAGTTAAGGCAGGAGAATATACAATGTAGAGCTCTGGGCCCTTGTGCAAACAATGCCTTCATGCAATGCATCTCAAAGCTCTTTAACAAGACAGACATGTATTCAGAGGAGTTAAATAACTTGCCCAAAATTACTTAATGACTGGTGGCCATTTGTAGAATTTTCGAAAATTCTTAGGAGTATTGTTTAATTCAACAGTAAATGGCAGAATTCTTTGGACATAAGAGATTTCAGTTGTACAATGCCAACAGCAGGCTGATTGCCTGTGATGAATAGGGAATTACAGCAATCTTTGGAGACTATGTGCACAATGCAGGTCAGGAATGGGCTGGCTTTCACTGAAGCATTAATGACCCTTAGCAAGAACTTGGAAGTTGAAAAGTAATAGGATCATCCCCCAGGAGTACAAATAAAGCTTGGAGAAAATTTGTGGTTAAATCTCTGAGGAATTAACATGCTATTCACTGCTATGGTAGTATGGTACACAATATTGACACATCTACTGCACTGTCATTTGAAAATCTCTGCTGTTTCCCTATCAAAACCAGGATGGGTCCAGCTGGCAGCACTGAAAACAGGCATTACCTGGTTGTTTGCTGTAGCTCCTGTGTAGACACTCAACAGTTTGTTGTACGATCCAAACAGGTAAGTCTTTGCTGTCCTGTCCATTTGTACTAACCCCAGAAGTAAGCTGCTGGCACTAACACGTTGAACAATTCAATATTTACTTACTGTTCTGGGGTTTGCATTGGGCGGCTTGAGACATAACTCCGGCATTCGTCAGGGGCAGCTGAGGCCTGGCCCTTGTCAATGATGACACTTCCCACCTCAGATCTATACAGACAAGACAAATCATCAGCTAAAGCAAATGGACGGCCCATCTCGTGGTCATCACATAAAACTTGATATGGAAACCTGCAAAGCAGTTTTAGAGACATACCCTCTCCTTAGCAACTTTCTGTCTCTATATACATATTATTCTCAAAAAAGGCATTAGCTCTTAGCAGCAAAGCCAAGGTTTTCAGGACCTTTTCAACTTTCTTAATCCTTCTTCCCAACATTTTAATACGACAAATTCCTCAAAGCACCAGAGGAAATTTCTTTTTGATAAAGAAACATGTCAGTATTAGACTTCTTCTCGGACTTGTTTTGCATACCAGGGTTTACCTGTCAGAAAAACAGGTACACATCCCAAAGGATGTGATGCATATTAAAAAGTACATCCACAGAGTGTTTTGGAAATGACACTTAGTTCTCTTAGTTCTCTTAACTTTTCCTTATCCCAGTTTTTCCATTGCACTGTTCTCTTACACCTCTTGTATGAGACTGCCAAGGCTTTTCTCTGCAAATTTATTGCAGTCTCAGCTCATTACATTTTAAAGGAGGCTGCTGCCACAGCACAAGTCTGTACATCAAGAATTGACATGTTTTAAAGATAAAACAAGCGCTTGGACTTCCTTCATTTCTGGTCAGCACAGATAGTCATAGATTCAGATGCAAGTCAGTCATTTACCTTCTCCCTCCTCATACCCACCTTTTGCTCCCAGAAGGTTTTGGGTCCTGCTCTGTTTCCTCTGTCTTTTTTCCTGGTATTAACTTTTCAGCACTGTCCAAGAGAGCACTGAGTGCCACTCTCCGAAATACATTCCCATGAGCCTCCTTGATAAATTGGACCAGCTGTCGGATATCACAATACAAGCCCTGAGTAACAAGACACCATGAAAAAGAACAAATTCAGTCTGAAGTTTCTAAACAAGCAGTGAGAATCAATACTTTCTGAGGTACTTCACCAGGCCATTACTTCTCCTCTGGCTATTGTGTGGTCTACTCTTCAGGTATATGATTTGTGGGTTTTGGCTGGAAACTCATTTAGTGCACTCAGAAGAAGGAGACAGGGAGGAGCATTATTATGGAACATGATCTGCAATGGGATACAGCAGATGGGCAGGTATCAGAGGCTAATAGACCTGTGAGATGAAGGAGCTGCAAAGATGACTTAAAGTTGGTTTTCTACCTTTCATCTAGACCACAAACTTAAAAGGCATGAAATATCTAAAATGTATGTGAGGGGATGTAGCTTGCAAACAATTGCATGTTTTTTTCAGAACCGGTGAGTGTCTGGGGAAATTTTTTTCATCATTTTAGAGCTTTACATCATATGGAGAGAGAGGAATGACTCACTCGGTCCCCAATCTACCTCCTACACTCAAGGCTCTTTTTAGTTCTGAACATTCATACATATCTGTTATGTGAAAATCACCTCTATGTGTGACGGCAAGGGGATGGAGGGAACAGTTTATAGGACTTGATTTTTGATCTGTGAGCTTTCCTGAAAGACCTTGGATTATTCTGAAAATTCCCAGCAAGGAACAAAGGAAAACAAAAGGAAAAAAACCCAACAAGCTTATAATTGCATCTGTATCCTGACTAAGGCTTTTCTTTTTTTAATAAGATACTGACCACAAGATTGACCTTAAAGAATGACAAAACAACAAATCTGCACACATGCTCTACATGCTGTTCTCCATACAGGCACAATTAACAGTGTTACACTTAGGGATAAGTTTCACCTTACACACTAACTAAAATAGGGTCTAGAAAGATACACGATTTATAAGAAAAATTTACACTTGGTGCTCCTTATCTAGGTCTAATAATGGGGCATGTTTTTCTGCATTGCACCACCTAATCTCATGAGAAACATTCAAAAGGAGGAATTTCCATAAGAACTAGAGGACTTGGACATAGATAGACTAGTCTGCTGGTGTAAGCTGTTACTGTGGTTTTCCTTCTCCTTCTACCTTCCCCTCATAGAGCACTACTGCCCCTTTAGCTGGACATCAGTGTCTCTACAGCTCTGCTGTAATGATGGAATACAAGAATGTTTCTTGTTTGCTTCCATGAAAAATCTGAATTTTTGATAATAAAAGAGGTGGCCTGAGACTAGCTGCTAGACTGCACCAACTTGGAAGAAGAAAGCTCAGGTCATTCCAGTCTTCTGACTGCTCTGGAAGAGAGCATACACGTAGCAAAAAGCAACACCTTCCTTTCCTCCATGTGTCCAGTAAATTGGGTGTCTAAACCTTGGGAAGATCTACGAAATTGCTCTTCAGTAATTCACACAGTCTGGCACCAGTGGGCCATGTAGTTAACCAAGTGAACTGCCTTTGACTTTGCTGAAAGTTGATCCATAGTAGCTATGGTCTTAAAATCACAGAATAATTGAGGTTGGAAAAGACCACTAAGATCCTTGAATCCAACCACTAACCCAGCACTGTCAAGTCCACCAAAAATACATGTCCCGGGCTGTACATTCACATATCTTTTAAATCCCTTCAGAGATAGCAGTTTCACCACTTGCCGGAACAGTCTGTTCCAATACCTGACCTCCTCTTTCAGTGAAGAAATTTTTCCTAATATCTAATGTAAACCTCCTCTGGTGCATCTTGAAGCCATTTCCTTTTGTCCTGTCACTTTTACCTGAGACCAGAGATTGACTCCTACCTTGCCACAACCTCCTGTCAGGAAGTTGTAGAGAACAAGAAGGTCTCCCCTGAGCCTCCTTTTCTCCAGGCTAAGCAACTCTGATTCCCTCAGCTGCTCCTCCTAAGACTTGTGCTCCAGAGCCTTTCCTAGCTTCATTTCCCTTCTCTGGACATGCTGCAGCACCTCAGTGTCCCTCTTAAGTGAGTGGCCCAGAACAGACCCCAGATTCTGAGATGCAGCTTCACCAGTGCCCAGGTACAGGGAGACAATCACTGCCCTGGACCTGCTGGCCACACTATTGCTGATGCAAACCAGAATGCCCTTGCTCTTCTTGTTCATTAATCCCTCCAGACTGTGCTACTTATCCATTTGGAACAACACAGCAGCTGCTTGAACAGAGAAGAAATTTCCATTCAGACTGCACAACTTTTGTCCTAAGTCCCCAGGTTTCCAAACCAGGCATGCAAAAAGACATCACATTTACACAATTTTTCAACTGTGACTGCATGATTTGCTACACTCAAAGAATTTGGCTAAACTGAATTAATTATTCACTGTAAAGTCTCACTGGTGACACCCAAGGGAAAAAGTAACTTTGTTAACATGGTATCAATTGCTCACCAGATTTTCTGGGCTGTGGAGCTCATGTGTAGTGGATGCACAGCGAGTGATCAATGACTTGAACATGGCACTGACAATAATACCTTCTACACTCTGGGCTGTAGACTTGTTGTCCACTGTGGTGAAGTTATTCCCAAATCCAGCCTTATCTGTAAAATTCAAGTATAAGCAAGCCACCTTGTTGGGAACAGAAAACATCCCCGCCTAATATCCTACGCTCAGTTCTCACAATCCCACCCCACAAAATTAAAGCAGAAGCAAAGAGTAAAATAAATTATAAGTATCAAAGCTTCCCAGAAATAGCTGTATTGTGAAAAAGGATTGAAAATACTGATGCCTTTTCCTGGGCTTAAAATCAAAAGCCAGACACGGTTAGAGGGGAAAAAGGGAATTTACCTCAGTGTTGATTAAGGATCCTTATATCCAGGCAGGAGTATCCCGCAGGAATGCCCTGCCCGGACCGATGCACGGAAAACCCCCCCGCACGACAATTGCTTATACAATTATAGACCTTGCATATTAGCATATCTATCACAGATTCCCCAATGGGAGGCTCAAGAGAAGCCCCCCATTCAGGATTGTCCCTCCCTGCATGGGTCTATCTTAGTTTACAGAATGTGTTCTGGAGAGGACCTTGGATTTGGGGCTTTGACGCCCTCACTACGACAAAGCCGAGATGTTTAGTCTCTTGGCTTAACAGAACTTTGGGTTTAAGCTAGCTATCAACCTTAGGGAATTACAAGTATGTGGGCTAGAAGTGTTTGGGATACATAGAAGCTGCATGAAAGCATATATGAAGGGGAATATGAGAGAAATATATAAAAAGCAAAAATCATTATGGCATCAATACCAGGAAAATTCTAGTTTCATTTTATCTACATCTCTCATTTAGAGAAGTGCAGAATAAGGCTTGAAATTTGAACAATAACTACAGCTTTTCTAGTTACCATTCTAAGGGAGAAGAAATGTTTAATTAAGCAACAAAGTGACAACACCCCTGAAATGAAAATCTTTTGAACTATGGGAATGCTTTTCTTGGAAGGTGCACAAGGACACCAAGCTTTCAGAAAGACTCAGAAAAGAATTACAGGTCTACATGAATTACAAAAACATCCCAGTTTCCTGAGATGAGGGAAAAGACTTTCAAGAGCTGCATGAGCTGCCATGCTTCAAAGCATGAGCCAGTCAATATCTGATGAATACTTAAGGGAAACCTCCTGTGGGCTTCTTCTTCATGAAAACTGACTATTTACTATTCTTTGATGCTTTCTCTGGAATTCCTGGCATTAAAGACAGGCTAACTAATTAGTCAGATTCCCCAAGTGTTTCAGAGGAGCTAGTCCTACTCTGTTAAACAGTAACTCTTAACTGTTTCATGCAGTGACAAAGCATAAATGCCTGATTTTTCTAATATAGCACATATTAGAATATAGTTTTGCTAACTCAAAAAAATCCTCAACTCCCCCCCATATACACACATGCACACACATTTGTAACTGCAGGCATATGCATCTGTGTGTCCATGTTCTCGTTCATTCAAGCCATTCTTGCTGCTTACTGCCTCATCTGAGGTACCACAGAGGGTTTTAAAGCTCAATTATATCTCCATTCAGAATGAACTGTGTATTAAACAGGCAATTCCACCTGGTGCCTTGTCATGTCAGGAAACAGAAAACTTCCTGCCCGAGGTATCATTTAATGAAGATCTATTCTGTGAAGAGCCATGAACAAGAGGAAGGATGAATCAAAGGCAGGCCTTTAATTTCAGGCCTTCAGTGTGTGCTACAAGATCTCGAGACAAGATCACTGGGTGGCCGGATCCATAGTGGTCCAACTCCCTTGACCACCAATGGCGAAGGACACAGTTTATATATTCTGAAAATAGCAAATCATATTTTGTAGTTTTTAAAGGACAAGGGTGTAGCTTCTTTCTGATGGCAGAGTTTAAGAATACTCAAGTGAGAGTTTCTGATGCCAGGTATACTTACTGTCAGTGACTGGCTCCATGCAGAATCCCAGTAAAGCATGCAGGAAATCCACCACATTATTGAGAGAATCCTTGTTCACATAATCTCTCATGGTCTGCCGGAATTGCATCTTATCCAGTTTGTACAGTTTCGTGAGGCAGTTCTGGGCCTGCAACAGTATCCATCAAATTATATCACATCAAAGTACATGATCAAATTTTGCTAGCAAGAGCAAGGTAATTTTGCTCTTAACCAGTGCTGTGCTGTCTCTGAATGGTCCCATAAGGTGACAGGTTCACCTCTGGAATCAACAAGAAATTCAGCACAAAAGAGACAGTACACCAGTATGGGCACCACTGCTTGTGAGGTGGTGATGACGTCACTACCAGCTGTATCTCAAGTCTTCTCTTCCTCTGCCAACCCCAAAGTAAAATCTCACTGGATGTAAATGAACTGGGAATGTACCACCTCTGTGGTACATCTGTCAATGCTCAGTGCCTTGGTGGAACAGGTTCTTAGCCTTAGGCATCTGATTTTTAGCCTTCAGTTCAGACCCAACCCATTGAACGCACCTGTACCCAATGACCAAATTACATCATGCGAAACACTAACTTTTCACTTAAAAGCTATTAATTGTCAACTTCTTATCACAAAACTATCCATCCTTACTGGGACCTCATGCAGGCTGGAGTTAAGAGAACCTAAAATGTCATCTCTATAGGAAACATGAACTCTCCTGCTTAATTTTCCTGTAAACTCAGATGATTGTCCACGCAATCAACACAAATGGTGCATGCAAAGCAGTTTGGCCAGACAAACACATAGAAAATGCAGCAGACTTAGACACTGTCTTGGGGTGATTTTATGATAATACTGTATTGCCCTATCGTCTGCTTTATGCCCAGAAATGGGTTCTGCAGCTTTAAGCTGGGTCTGAAGAAAGGGGCGGGGGGAGGGGGGAAGCTGGCAAAATTCTCCAGCGCAGTTTGTCTTTAAGGACTCACACACACCCCCGCGTTCTCTCTGCTTGCAGCGGGAGAGAGTTACAATTCCTGCTTTTAGCTAGCTTGTTAGCTGAGGTAAAAAGTTTTCCCAGGATTGCATACCGGCATACCAAAATCCTCTGGTAACTTCTTCTTCTGGAACTGTTCGGCCCAGCTGTGATCCGAGAATCAGATCATTGGACCCCGTGGACCGGCGGGGAGGCTGCGGGGACACCGTATCCTGGCCTTGGGCTTTGGGAGGGGCCGAGCCAGCTACAGACAGAACTCTAAAACCACCAGCTTATTCTGCAGCGAGGAGGTTTATTATCTAACATTACTAAATTTTTTTTCCCTGTGCCCTGATGGCACTCTGCTTGTTAAATATAGTTTTTTTCACTATCATCCAAGAAATTCCTTTCATATCAGTGGAAGAGGGAGTGCTGAAACCTGCCTTCTTACAAGATGTTCATTTCAGGATGTTTCCTCCTAAACTGGTCTCAAACTGAGACAGACACGTAGGAAAATATTTTCCTCAATTCAGTGATAAGAACCTTGATTCCAGGAGACATATTCATTTATACTTAATGTTATGCATAGGTCTAAATTCTTTGCTGGCTCAGCTCCAACAGAAAAGTCTAACTGACATGGTGATGAATATGGTACCTGTTCAACCAGTGCTCTGTGTCCACTCCTGCAGTACCTGGGAATCTAGCTAACACAAGAACACTAAAAGGATACAGAGCAGCCAATCCATCTCTGAGAAATCAGCCTCAGATCCCAGAACCTTATTATAGCTCTGTAGGCATGGCTCAAGCTGACTAAAGCCATGAAGAAGAATCTGTTTCACATGCATCCCAAGGGATTAGTAAACTCTCATTATAGTAATGAAAAATGCTCCCTTCTGCAAGAACACAAAATGAGGAGGAGGCATGCACTGAGAAAGGCCTTTGAAAGGCTCCCATTTAACAGGGAATTGGACTGATCTCCAGGAGACAAACTCTTCTGCATTAAATCTGACGTCTGGGCAACATCCTGGGCACTTTCCACTGTCTTAACTTGAGCAGAACAAAAAATGTTAGGAATCAAAAGTGATGACCTACCATATCCTTCAACAGGGTAGGAGTGAGTCTTTTACTTCCTTTGCAGGACAATAGAACAAGCATAGTGCAAATACACTGCACTCCAACTATCAGGAGCTGATGGAGCAGCCCAGCAGCAATCAGTCATAATTACCATTAGGAAAGGTGGACATACTTACACCTTTGACTTCTGGATTTACATATGCAACCCAAGATAGCTGCACCTCTTGTAAACAGCATACTCTTTTGGGGTACTGTCCTGTGAAAAGTTACTAACACCAGCTCACACATGGAATTTGCTCCCATGTATTGTCCCAACCCATCCACTGGAGTAGTCAGAAGCACCCTGGGCCCTAGGTGTGCTCTTAAAGAGGCCCAGGGGCTGGAAGGTAACACTATAACTGAAAATCTGCTACAGCTGGGCTGCAACACAGTCTGTGAGCTGGGGCAAAAAGCAACACATTTACTGTCAATACAGGGAAAGCCACAGAGGGGGCAGGCAGCGATCTCAGCAGCTCATGTCAAAAGTACAGTGGGGGACACTTTAATGAGCTTTAATTCTCTTACATTCTCCCGGAATACCTGGTGTCTCAGGCGATCCCCAGAGAGCCCTCGGTGTCCTTCTCCACAACCATAGGCACAACCCAAGGACTTCACAATTTTGATTAGCATTGTGAGTGCCAGCCTATGGGTGCTGACAGTTGGGCCTTCATCCTGAGGGTCATAGAGGGAAAGATGGTGTGTAACCCTGCCACAACTACTGGCATCTTATTAGCATTTTACTTTTGACAAACTGGTTTCCATTTCTCGTCTCAGGCACTCCATTACTGAGTTACTATTCTTGAAGTGTTTACTCCAAATATTTTTCAAGTTTAGAGACCAGCCGCCTCCCTTTCAGCTCCCATCAAAAATTATGCTATAAATGTAAAGTTCCTACATGCTACGATGCATATAATTCAGAATCTACTTCAAAAAATTCTCCCTGAAAAACAGAGAGTTTGCTTGGCTGAGTAGAAAACCAAGCATCTTTTTAAAATGTTTTAGACATTATGCTACTATAAATTGCAACTTCAGAGGTCAGCAGTGTAGCATCTCTTGCTCAATTCTCATAGCAATACTGAAAAATTTATGACTTCTATTAATCTAATAAAAGAAACTGTGCTCTCACACTGGGTTCCATTTTTCCTCTACAAGGTAGGAATGATAAACCTGAAAAAAAATCATTGTGATTGAGGGATTCAAACACTTTGTCAAGAGATTGAAAATGTCAATGCCAGCCTCCCAAACTCCATTTTTGGCAGCTGCATTTTTGGAGTAGTTACAGTACTTGAATTGCTAACCGTGTTTCCTCAGCAGAACCCCAAGTGAGCACCAGAACAAAACAGAAGGTCAGTTGCATACACACGCATACTCAGTCTTAACAGACATTGCAGTACATTTGGAATTATATAAAGGGAAGCAAGACAAACCTTTTCTTGGTTTTTGTCATTCTTCTCATATGGCCCTCCTCCTCCTCCACCACCTCCATCACCTCCACCTCCTCCACCACCTCCTTCTTCTTCTCCATCTCCAGCTCCACTAATTGAAGGTGGCCCAAATCCACAAGCTGAACCAGAAGCAGCCCCTTTGAACTGGAAAGATCCTTCACTTGGTCTCTTTTCAGGGGCTTCATTTTCTTTGTTCTCACTCTTCCTCCGAACTCTCTCCACACAGGGCACCACACCAAGCTGCAGTAAGCATTCCACAATGTTCAGTGCCACATCACAAATCCGGGAACTGATGTCATGGTTCAGAACCAAGTAAACAGCCTTCAGGACCACCTGAGAGATTCAAACATCATATTTAAAGCCAGAATTACTTTCCCTACTATTTATTTAGTGCCTGGAAATTCTAGATTCCAGAGACTCATTACAGCAGGCACAGTACAAACTCTGAACAAAGGATACACAACCCTAAATACCAAGAACCTATGATCTAGGTATCAGACAAGAAACCACAGACTGGGCACAGTCAGGCTGAGAAATAAACCATGAGATGACATCTGTGAGCCTGAGAACACTGCTTCGGTGCACCAAAAGCTGGCAAATCATTAAGGGGAAAGCAGAAAAGGTGAGGTTTAAGGTGCTAGAAGAAAGGTGCTACTCAGTCTGATACTATTTTATAGGGAATTTAGTGCATGCCCCAGGAACACAGCCATTTATGTAATACCACCTAAGATTTGATGTGTGCATTCCACATGCACATGCGCTCCTTGCAAGGAGTAACAGGAGTTGCAGTTTCTCAGAGGAGACTTTTAGGATATGCACAAATGTATCTGACTGACCTTTATATACTGATGAGAGAAGTCATACAAAGAGGTGGAGGAAAAGCCCATCAAACCCCTGATCTCAATGGTACAGCTATATTGACAGAAGAGGGACCTGGCTTTCCTCATTCCTTGCCAATTACCGAGAGATCCAGCATGCCATTCTTGTGCACAAAGTTGTTGGTTCCATCAATGTGATCCGTATCCTCCAAGCAACTGTAATTGATGCAGGAGTCTGTCAGGCTCCGTGGGAGGTTGGCACATGCAAGCGGCTCATGGGGCATCTCAGGGATGGGCACCTGGTTGCAAAGCTTCCTCATGTGCTCACTGAAGAAATCGGCATATCCCACATTGAATGAGGCCAGGGTAGTGTTGAAGGTTGCCACAGTGATGGTGGATATCTGGGACCGTACTGCAGGGAGGAAAACACCTACCTGTAAATTTCAGTCTCTATAGTTATGGAATGGAAGGCTGAGGCTGAGCTTGTCTAAAGGGAGCAGCTCTTAAAGTGGCTTGTAATGCCAAAAGAAAACCAAGTTCCTAATTCCTATCATGCATACATGGATCAAAGGTAGATTCATTTCTTCCTTTAAGACAGCGTAAATTAGAACAACGCCAAGCTTGTTCTAGCAGTTCAGTTCTCTGGCAACTTAAGCTGATCTCAGTTAAATGGGCAGTCAAGTAGATGACACAACTCAGACATTCTGAATCTATTCCAAAAGGATTTTGCTACCTTTGGTCCCTGCATTAATCCAGTGCCTCATCTTAAAAGCAGCAGTGCCCCTACAAGGCAAAGGGAAAGGACTTTGCAGCTGGAAGGCAGGGGTGAAGGTGGTGGAACCGCAGCACAAATTTGAAACAGCTTTCCAAGTCACAACAGTTTGGAAAATTTCATCACACCAGTTGAAAAAAAAGTACCTGTGACAGTCTAAACCATCTCCAAAATCCAAAGCTGTCTGATGAGAAAGGTACTGCAGTGCTTAAGCTCACAGTGTTCAGAGACAGGAACTTTGAATTGCTCAGGTTAGCAAGCTGGCTATAAGTGCAAATTTTTATCAAGGATGCCTCATGTTTTTACAACTCAACCTGATTTCCAGGCAACAGTGTTAGTAACTTTCCACACCTAGTGCTTTGTAAGTAGGTTTATATATCCTCTAGTGTAGAAAGACCCTAGGTGTCCCATAGGGTTGTTTAGACAACCATCTGCCAGACAATACAGTAACAGGGCTAGAGAATAACAAAAAACCTCTTCCTAAGGGTATTAAATATATGCTAATTAGTAAAATAATTACATCTAATACATTTAATAAGCAATGACTCAGCGATGGATTAGTTATATTATGCAAACAGCAACTCTTCATAGTACAAAAAACCCCTCAATAGATATAGAAACAAAAAAGGAAAAATCAATTAGTCATGTACTCATACATAGAAACAGTAACACTTCCTTCACTTTTTGGGGTTCATCTTTCAGTGAAACGTCTGTTCTGATATGTTAAATTTACCTTCTTTGACTGTGTTTTCTCCATGGCTGTTTGAGGGGTCAGGCAGTTCAGAGACCAGCGTGTGATGAGAGTGCGAGTGCCGGGCGCTCAGACTCTCCATCTCCGTCGCTGTGTCAGAGCTCCCTCTCCTGGTAAACTTTCCTAGGGTGACGACAAGAAATGGATATTTTGTTTAGTTATCTGAGAGAGGTGGCTGGCGACAGCAGCTGAGGTTAAAAATTGAAGGATTGGAGTCTGTGAAAATCAAGGCCTTTCATCACCCTGTGAAGCAGAACCAAACGTTATGGTGGGATCTCTCACGGGGGTTCACTGACATAGAGACCAAATGGTCCAAACTCTCTGCAAGGCTCTTCCCCATAGCACATAATGCTGACACCAGCATTCTTAACCACCAGCACCTTCAAGAAAATAAGACTGGTCAGCACTGTATGACTCCACCCATTGGGGCATGTTATAGGAGTTTATTTACTTCTCCTCTTTCCCCCCCAAAATAAGTATATTAGGATGAGGCGTGCTAAGGCAAAGGAAATTCTTCAAGAATACAGTAAGATACAAATCCAAAAAACTTATTGAAAGAGGGTGACTTTCTCTGAAGTTGTCAGGATTTGTTGCCCCTTGGATGTGACATACATGATTTCACTGAGATATCAGAAAGCAAAAAACTGTAGGTAAAGCCACAAGAAGAATCTGGAGCCCCTTACATCAAACTTAAACTAACTTCTCGAAGTGCTGAAAGTATGAAAAGGAGGCTTTGGATAATAAGTTTTTTATTCTTGTACAAATCTGTAGGTGTTTGTATATTAAGCATTAACAAAACATGTACAAGTCTTGAAGAAGTTACTTGACCACTGTCCCATGTCCCAGAGACAGGCATGTTTATAATTGACAGCTTACAAAAATGATGCAATCTAAGATTGTGAAAATGACAATGCTATGGCATGACAGTTCATTTTGCTGCCTATCATCTCTAAGAAAGGGTGCCAGGATGAAAATCTATGACATTGGGAGTAAATTTGTAAAACAGAAACAATGCGTAGATACTGCTCAGTGAATTTAAAAGCTTGAAGTAGTGAATTTTTAGGTTCAAACACTGTATCTCTGCAGTATTAAGACAGTATAAGCCTCACTGAGAAAATATCCTACTTATATTGTATCCAAGATGCACTCCAGGAAAACTGTGATTAGAACTTTTTGCCATACTAATGACATTGTTAATGATACTAATGACACTGCTGCTAATAATCATCATACTATTGATACTGCTGCCTCTCCAGAGATTTCTCTTTTAAAGAAGGGGATGCAAACATTCTTTGAATCTATTTGAAGCTGCACTTGTGCAATGATTGCTACCACACAGGGAAGTGAATTCAAGTGGAACAGAGATTACCACGCGTTCCCACAGTAGCTATTATTCCAGTAAAGATGGTAGTTTTCAGAGGAAAAGTGAACCGAAGTGTAAGTCATTCAAGGTCTGCTATGAGTAGTTAGCAACAGATGTGTAATGCTGCAAACAGAACCAAGGACATAGGGTGACAAAAGGACTGGATGAAGAAATAACCTCTGTTGTTCTCTGAATGTTCACGACAGGAATGACACGGAACCTGGGGCAGAGACAGCAACATTTCACCTAATATGGTGGTTTGCCATCCTCCTCTCTCAATGCCACGCCGGTCCTCTCCAATTCCAGAGAAACTGCCGAAGGAGAAAGTGCTGCGAGTGGGTGAAACATCCAAGTGATCCTCATGGAGGAGGAAGGGCACCCCCATCCTTCGCTGCCGTTTCTTCCCAGTATGGTGGAAAGGAATTGACCCTTTGCGCTCACGTTCCCTGTCCTCTTTGCGGCTCTTAAACTGCAGAAAGAGGAGCAGATATAGGAGCGGTTAAGAAGCTCTGAGGCATGGAAAACAACCACTTGAGGGAAAAAGATAACACGGATATATGTCCCAAGTATAACTTTCCACTCTGAGCTTTTTATCTTGGACATTTCCCATGGTAGAATCTAATAGCATGCTGACATCCTGTGAGTGTTTGAAGGATTTCAGTCTTGCCCTAGGCTGGGATGGATGCCCTTGGATAATTTTATTACATTCTTTGATCTGGAGCTAGATGTATGGAATGAATGGTTGGAAACCCAGAGCTAAGACAAGGTTAAAAAAATCAGAACTCACTGAATTAGCTGGAATTACAGCGAGCACTGGCATTTAAAATTCAGCACTGTTTGAGTAGCCTCTTCTCATGCAGTTTCATCAGGACAATTACTTGAATAAAGACTTCAGCATTATGTTCAGGATTTGCATATAAAAACCAGTGTAATAATATACAGAATCAATTCCAGTGAAAAGGGATGATAATCTTACATATGGCATGAATATATATTCCAGACCTCATGCATATACAGTCCAAGCAGACCTTCGGCAGCTACTTAAGAGGACACTGAGGTGCTGCATCATAGGTAAATTTAAGTGCAGTTTTCTTTCACTCACCTTTTTGAAGATGTTCATCCCCAGGTCTGTAGAGAGATCTGGAACTGCTGGTCTACGCAAGTTGGTCAGTGAAACCTTGGAAAATGCATCTGTGCTTAGCGATTTTTCTTCCTCATTACACTTCATTGTAAGATCCTGCAGCTCCCAAAAGAAGACAAGCACAAGAAGAAATAGAGGATAATCAGCTTTAAAAAAGGAGCTGCTTCCTAGACCTGTCATAGGAGCATTGTAGAGGAAAAAGACCTCCAATTCATTGCACAAAAAATTTACACATTTAAAGAAAAATAAATGAAAAACAAAATCTAGAAACTTCCAAAATTATTTACTTTGTCTAACCTTTCAGTCACCAAAGGAAAAAAGTACAGCACATCGTGGAATGCCTCAGGCATTGCTGTCAGCGTCATCTAGTGGCATGGAAGAACATGTTCCTCTCTAGTTTGATTCTGATGCCAGGTAACTGATGACATCTTTGAGGTCTTGGTTTACATTGATGAGCAATCACAACAGCTACCCTTTGCAAAGCATTTAATTTAGGATCTAGGAGAATATGCCCTTAATAACATACACATTTAAATACATATTTTCCATCAGCATTGCAGGGAGCACTACAACTGCATTGGTGCTATGATTGATTTGAGTTTCATCTCTTCCCCTGCAAAGTGCAAGACTGTAGCAGACTTGTGAATGTCTGAAGGTTCTGTCCCCTCCACCTGCTGTTATAGTGAATTTACTGCATACAAGTGTAATGCAGCTTTCCTATATCACATGTTGCCTGGTCTGAAACATGTTTAGACAAAAGTCATTTTCTAGAGGCAGATGGTATTCATTTTATTCACACTCCATCCATCCCCCCTTTTCCCATGCAACAAGGAGTGCCAGAATGCTGCACTGAATCTTTTCTTACTTTGCTATTCAGCTTACTAGGCAATACATGGAAGATGTTTCTCGTGTCCTCTCATGTCCTGCTTTAGCTCAAGCTTATACCTGAGACTTGATTTCAGACACAGAACACAACAAGAAGTGTGAGAGTTTTGCTGAGGCTCTGGGAGATGCAGGATCATCAGTTTACCAGTTATCCTGGCAAACTGCAGAACAATAGACATTTGCCACAGAAATCTACTGCTCCTTGATGTGATTTGCAGGCAGATGTGTTTTTCTTTACTCAGTTTTTGCCTGCCACTTAAAATCTATCCTGCTGAAACATAGTGTCAATGTTTTTGAGAAGTTACTGATCAACTTCTGAGTAAAAATAATGACACTGTGTTAGGAATTTCAGATCTAGAATGAAAAAATGGGCTTTAAGCATAACCCTGTGTCAGATGAGCTTGTGAAGGTTCAGCATACAACCCCTTGTGCTGACAGAAAGGACAAATCCTAGTCTTTGGAAGGTGGCATTCTCTGCTCTGAACTAGCAAGAGAGCCTTGTGTGATGAGACTTAATATAAGTACAGCAGTAAAGTTCCTACAGTTGGCTTGGATGAACCAGAGCCCAGCTGCTTCTATGTGTTGCACAGATTTCAGTCCTCAAAGTTGTAAAGACAGGGAGCATGAGTTGAAAGTTTTGCTGCCTGGAAGACCATTTCACTTCCTCCATCATAGCTGTTCTGGATAACAAATAGGAATCCTGGAACAGGATTTTGATGAGTACAGCAAAAGTCATGAGTACAGGACTGACACAGAGGTTACAAGTGCAATCAAACTCAGCCTTGGAAAGAAATATGCCCTGGACAGAGTGCTCACTTTAACAGCTACAACATACCCAGTGGAGTTGCCAAATGGATTTAACAAAAAAATACTAGAAAAGAGCAATGGAGTCTTCTGCAAAGCAGTCTTCTGCAAGTTAAACAGCCTAGAAAAGCAAGACATAGCCAAGCGTGTGAAAGGAGAGAAGTGTTTTACAGCATAAAGAGAATAACCAGGGCAACAGTAGGCGCAACCGATGCCTGTGGAAGACAATACCATTCATACTGCCTCTGTAAACCACTGGCTGCACTCCTTGTTGCACTGGGAGCTAAACTTGCTAATAAGCAAAACAACCAGGTTTTTATGAGCAAGAGAAAACAGTACATGCATGCAAATAGTGAAACACATCAACAGCAATGTATTTCAATTTTCCCTCCAGGAGATGATATTAAGGAGGGTTTTCTGTACACACACAGTAATCCTGTAAAATCTCCATGCACAAGTATATTAAGATTGAATAGTAATTGTTATCACCTGGCCTTAAAGGAGCTACATCAAGCTTTTACAGGGATGAAACATGTTATAGAAATGACACTGAAGTATAATACAATTTGAACAATACTGCTGCTGCTAAGCCCTTAGAACCACAAGTAACCACCAGCTCTTATAATAATGGTGAATGTCTATAAAGTCCTGAGACCTAACAGTAGTAATATTTTCATAGTTTATGTTTGTCTTCTGGATTTTGAGCATCTGGGGTCTACTGGAGAAAAGATATTTCACCTTCCTTCCAGTCAAAATCTGTCAGAGCCCTAAAAGCAGTGATTTTAAGAAAAACACCAAGAATTCCGAGATTTCCAACTCAAAAAAAATTTGATAACAAAATGAACAGGTCTTTTACTTGAGTATGTCATAAAATTGGATGGAAAAAATAAAAATTTTTGCTAAATTTTGTTAGGCAGTTCCATCAACTAAGTAAATCAGCATTTGCTGCTAAAAGCCCACATGACAGGAGAAGAGGGCACAACCCAAAAGTAGCCCAAGTCCACAAGGAGATTAACTGAAACTGCAACAACATCCCTTTTTTATCCCTGGAACAGGTGAGCAACCCAAAAGAAAAAAATTTAAGCTCAAACACTCTTTATTACACCAAGGTCAGGAGTACAGGTTTCATTGTCCAGCAAACAGGGAGCACGACTTGACACCTGTTAGGACAGTTTCTCTACTAAGAATTTTTGGGCAAATATAAAAGTTATAAAATTTATGCAATAAGAATAACAGCAGAAGAAGTAACAACATGGAGAGCTTTTCCTCACTGCCACTGTTTGCCAAGTCTAATTCAATATTTTAACACAAGTGCTTGTAGCAAATGCAGTTCTTTTTCTCTCATTTGAGGAAGTACACCAGAGAAGCTCAGTGGGTCCTGACCATTACACTGTATTACAAAGGCATTGATAACCACTTCTTCTGACAACTACATTAGTACATTCTCACACTAAAAACTGGTATTATCCCAGTTCACCCTAGATTAATTATCCCAAATCAACACTCCAGCTTTCAGCAGTCACCAGCTCTGACCCTCTGCATCAGATTCTGCCTCCAAAACACTCGTTGTTCTCAGGGTCTATTTTTGAATCAATGCAAATATCTGACCTCCATGCAAGTTAGTCAATACCAAAGCTGTGCCTATCATTACTAGTTCAATAATCACTTGGTAGCATCACCAAAAACAGAGTTATTTTCTTATTGATGGCAACTGTTTACCTGGGTTTTGTGGGTGTTCACCAGAGAGGGTGCAGCAGCCACCATGGAGCTGCTGCGAGGCCTTGGCAAAGGGGTAATCTCCGGCTCGGGTGGCTTCTCTGGTTTTTCCTGTAGCATGTGCCTCAGCCTCTGCAGGTAGTACATCAGTGACCACTGCGTGCCCTCCTCGGACCAGTGTGGCTGCAGCAGGCAACGCAGCACAGCCACATCGAAGTATGTAGCATAGCGAGACTTCTGGCATGGTGGAATCACCAGAGACACCCTGTTCCAAAAAGCAGGAGTAGAAATGTTAGTCATCAGACTCCTTAGGCCTTCTTACTTGGGTCTCTGCATAAAGAACTGACTCTCTGGGACTAAGGTACCTAACTGAGGAAAGAATTGTTGAAGACACGTAAGTGGATATTTAGCTTTCAGCTCCCCAGAGGATTCCAGTACATGCTGTTGTTTTCTTAGATAGGGTTGCTTCCTTAAACTGTGATCTGAAGAGAAGCCTTCAGCACCTGTGCTAACTGAATAATTTGTTCAGCAGGAGACAGACAACCCTAGACCATCCGCTGTTCTGATACTAGTAATACATATTTAGAAATGGTTTACATTTGCACATGTCATGCCTTACTTAAGAAAAAGCAGACAAGGCAGCTAAGTTAGTTAACCCTTTAAGCTAATTAAATTGATTGCTATTATAAGTCAAAGTTACGATTATGGACTATTACTATTATGCCAAGGTGTTCTAGAGAAAAGCACCTATTTAAGCCCTCACTATAATTTTCTTGCACTATTAATTTCCTGATGGATTTTAATACGGAATTTCCTAAGTGTTGTAGAAATTATTGCACACAAAAGCAAGACATCTGTAGTGAGCATCAAAAATGAGAATCTAGAAATTTCAGATTTCAAAGGCATCGTATGTCATCCATAGCCAATCTTTTTGCAATAAAATGCCCCAAACTTTTTATTACAAATCTTTTATACCACTTCTCTCCCAGAAGAGTACAACTGGCCTGATCTACCCTCTGTACAGTCACTAGTTGTCAGGAGACAATCTGTCAGAAAAGAAGCAAGTGAAAGGGCATCAGAGAAATGAGAATCACATGGCAAGAGAAGGTATGAAATCCTGGGGGTGGGGCAGGAACTCTGAAAATCTTTTTTTTTTTTTTTTTTTTTTCTGATGACTCCAACTTTTAAATGTNTTTTTGTTTTTTTTTTGTCTGATGAATACACATTTTGAATGTTTCCACTCTGTATTAGAAACACACCTCTGTGCCCTCCTTATTTCTGGGATTTTGGGATTCTATAAAAATTAAGAACACTTTCATGCACTATATTCTTAGGCATTTGAGACTCATCAC
This sequence comes from Platysteira castanea, assembly GCA_013397175.1. Taxonomy (NCBI): domain Eukaryota; kingdom Metazoa; phylum Chordata; class Aves; order Passeriformes; genus Platysteira; species Platysteira castanea. Next base: position 25,525 of record VYXC01008165.1, read on the forward strand.
AAGAACATCAAGTCTGTGTTTTGCTTTTTATTAAAAGCCATTTTTATCATCAACTCTGCAAAACAGCATGCAAACAGTGTGGACAGGACATCCCCATCTCCAGCTAGGTACCACCACACTCTGAACAGATGTGTCCAAGGCCACAGTCCAGAAGAGCCTTAGGGAACAGCAGCAATACTGACCAGTGGGACCTCTGAGTGCTCAAGTGAAGTACATGTGTTAAGCACTTTACTGGATCTCTGCCTTCTGCATCCAAGGCAGGTATGGAACTGGCATAGGAGAATGAAGTGTGCATTGAACACTGATATCAATTGGAATCACATGAGCCCTGCTCCATCTTACATGCTTGGAAACAGGGAACAGGTGTAAAGGCTGGGCTTGGATCAACGCATGCATCTAGAGCTCAAACCTGCAAGAACTGGTTTGCTGCCAGCCCCACAGGCCAGTGCTGGAGGCACTTGCTGACTGCAGACCAGTCTGTCTGTGTCAGCATATGCCACACTATACGAAATACACAGATTCAAGATTTCTCCCCTAGTGCTGTATTCCAGCTAAAAAGGCTGCAAATTTGACGACTTTGAAATGAGCTGTTATAAAAACCTGCAAAACTGAATTAGGAAGGAGAAAACAATGTGAAATGGGAATATACTGTAACATTTTCCCCATAAACCTGTTGTGAAGGGTGATTTTGTGAAAGTCTAGGTTGTGTCACATAGATTTAGCCTGTAAAAACCCAGACATATACTCAAAGTACCCTAGCAAAGGAAATAAAACCCCTCATAACAGCAGCAATTGTGAAAGGTGATGCTTTGCTCCCTGGTCTCTGCAAGACCCTGAGCAGTGTATGGGGCTAAACAGTCTTTCATGCTCCCCTGTCTGTGGCACAGACAAACCTGAGGCATGACACAGGCTGGAGCAAGGCATGTTCTCCTTATGAAGTATTTGTAACTAAAGTCCTTCCTGCAAAGTCTATTTCGCAGGCAGCCTGTTCAAGGTAGCAGCTGGATAAAGGGCTGTGGCTTTATTTGCTTCAGGGTTAAACTGTATCATCTCTATATGGAGAATTACACTGAGTGGAGGAGTGACACAGCTAGGATCAGAACAAGCCATTTGTTTAAACAGTTTCTGAAGAACCAGAAATTAAACTCTGTAATTCATTTAGAGGAAAATCTAATGCTTGTATAATCAGCTCATGGTTGCCTGTGACTGCAGGGAAAGAGGAAGTGTAGCCTTCCTTCAACCCCTGGCCAAGGACAAAGGAATACTTTGGCTGTTAGTAAGCAGAGTAAACAACATTTGTTTCCCAGTTGTCTGTTGCTTGGCAACCGAAGCTCCCTGTACAGTTTTAACTCATTAATTACCGCTGCAAATGAGGAGGAATAATGATGCTCTCTTCAAAGCCTGTCTGAAGCTTCATCCCCATGGCAACCACCAGACCCTGCTTGAGAAAGTGATCACCTGATTCTGTCTTCTTAAAAGGCTGCTTATTTTTTTACAGCTGTGTACTCTCTGAGCAGTAGTGTTCATACACAGAAAGGCAGCTCTGTCCCCACCTTCAATCTTACTGGCTCACATTAATACAAATTAAATAAAGATCCAGAACTGACAACAGGCTTGATAAAAAATCCCAAGGGAAGCTTCCTGATGGGGTGAGAGCCTTAACAAATATCTTTTTCCTTTGCACCAGTGAAAGGCTGCCCTGAGCTCTCATTTGAGAGATCAGAGCTGTTCCTAGATGATATCCAGAAAATCACTCCATCCTATATTTCTTCTGTCACTGTAACAAAGCCATTTCCTAAAACTGCGGTGTTTTGGATATGACATTTCTCAAAAGAGATGCAACAGGTCCAAAGTTTTCAGGAGAAGTTTATGTGACACTCCTAAATCAATAAAGACTTAAAATTATAGCCCTCCCTCTCAAAAATCTCTGAAAATACTCATCACCCTGATTTACTTTATGGAACTACTGAGTGTCCAGCACTACTGAAAATCTAGTTCTACCTTTATGTGCCCAAATCTAGATGAATTTATCAGTGCCAAGCTGGAAAACCACAGCCTGAGCACTGCAGGACAAGCTGAAAGCATGTTTGCAAGGCTGTGCTTCTTTGTTAGTCTGTTCGTTTGGGTCAGTAGTCTAAAGCCAGCTATGCAGCAGGATGCAAAGGAGGCAAGGGAGAGAGGTTTGCAAAAATTCTTTGCTAGGGGGAAAGAAAATCTGGTCAGAAGGAAGACAGAAAATCTACCAGTTGCCTGAAGCTGTATCCAGCCTAGAAGGGGTCACCCTGCTGGTTATTTTTTGAGTCTTTTATTATAACAAACGAACATTCTAGAAAAGACCAAAGAAACTGTCCCAACAGGCCAGCTAGACATTTCTCTGAAGAAAGCAGCATTGAGTAACAAGTGCTGCCATGTTTTTCATCACCCAGAACTGAGATTTGTTGAACTCAGAATTTAATACAAACATCCAGCACCCTCAGCATGTACAGACACAAGTGCATTCAAGATAAAGGACTTGTGTGACCTCCACCACTGAATTGCATGAGCCCAAGTTTCTCCTGAAGGTCTTTGTACCTGGGATGTGCAGAACCTCTCTCCTGAGAGGTTTGGGAGGATAAGCTTCCATCCAAGGAATTTCCAGGATGACATGCTGAAATAGAAGCCTTCGGAGGTAGAGAATCTGGCTGCGTTGTCTCACAGACTACCTGCAGTCCCTTTGGATAGGTGTAAAAAAGAAAATAGGTATATAAATATATTTATCTCTCCCATATTAGTTTTGTGACTGCAATTTGAGCTTAGACATGACATTTACTTACATCATAATACCATGGAAAAACTGATCAAGCCTGGGGCTTCTCAATATAAGGCACTGTACAGTCAAAGGGGACATTGTACATTGTACAAGGCTCTTGCCCAGTAGAATGATTTGGGATGGAAGGGGCCTTAAAATCAAGCTCCAACCCTCCTGCCATACACAAGATCAGGCTTTCATCCTGTAAGACAGGATAAGGCCAAGAAGATCCAAATAGCTATACCCCATGTCCTTTGGTTCCACAACAAACAAGGTTGGGAGCCTTAGATGCGAAGAGCTGTGAATAACTGTGATCTCTGGAGATGGAATACTTTAGGGTGGAAACTGCAAGTTCTCTTTCAATATTTATTCCCCCCTCCCTCAGCACCTTATTCAAGCTTGTCAAACCTTAGCATAGAATTTACCTCAGTAGGTCCACTATCCAGATTAGGGGATTCACAAGTCACACTTTGATTATTGGTGGGAGAACTCCTCTTGGCTGAGAAAAGAAGTCAAAGCAGGACATTTCAGAAAATGCCTCCTACATTATAACGTACTTATTATAAAATATTATAATACAAGGATAAAGCAGAAAACAAAACCAGCATCTATCTGCTGCAGACTTCCTAGGCACTAGTCACAGCCATAAAAAGAAAATATGACTGGTTTATTTTTTTCAGTTCTTTCCATTGTGTTGTCAACAACACTGTCTACTGAAAATCTCTATTTCTTTAAAATTAAATTTGAATATAAATTTCATCCTAAATCCATTTTCCATCCATTGTGTTTTCCTGTGCAGACTAGTGACTTTTATTTTGGAGTTCTTCATCCCATTTGTACATATATTCAGGTCCTTTTCTAGGTTACATCACTCAGAATGTATTGTGATTTCCAATTTGTCAAATGCCTTCAGCACAGGAAATACATGGATGTCACACAGAATATTTGATCTGTAATACTGTAGCAGACCAAGAGCATCACACAGACTAGGATGACAAGTCTTGAAATCCTGTTGAAAGTTGTGCAGATATAACTTTGAATCAGACTGACTGCAAAACAAATATTGCAAAGCCTCTTCATTAGATTTTTTTTAATTTGTTGTTTGAAGGAAAGTTTAAGTAAATTTCACTTCCTTTATTTCCTGTTTGAGACAATGCTAAGATAGCAGCATCTTCCTAGACATAAAAGACCTCATCCCAATTAGTATTTCTGTCCTGCTTAAAATACTTTCAAAACATAATGGAGCATTTCCCTTTCAGACTTCACTCCTAAAGTTATTTTTAGGGATTTTCTGACCACACACAGACCTATAGAAAAAATTCCAATAGTCAAAGAAAATTTGAATTAATTCCCTTTGTTAGTGCCAGGGCTGAAATACTATATTTTAATTCCAGAAGCTGAAGCAGAGGGACAAAGAGCATGACATCAAAGACTGCTTTAAATCATTTGGAATACTTGAATCTTTTTAATTCTGAACTGTCCTAGCAGGTTTACAAAGTCTTCAGAACAAAATATCACATCCAAAAGGACCTGTTACCAGAAAAATCTAATTTAGTGAATTACATTTTCACTATGGCAAAAATTATAGTTCCATGCTTTTGAGAACTGGAAGCAATGCTACAGCAGTATACCCCACTCATTTTCAATTCATCACCTTGCAGGAACTACAAAAAAAATATCGTCTAAAACATAACAGTAAAAAAGTTTCTTTAGGACTAGGTCAGACAAAAAGACTTGGAAGCCAAAGCCTTGGAAACCTAAGCACCCAACTCCAGTCTCACTATGGCTGAAGCCCAAAGGAAGAGCAACTCCTTCCAGTATGCAAAAGTGAATTTACAACCTAGGCCTCCATTGGACTCTCTTGAAACTACCTTTTCTAATTTCATAACGTGCTGGAAATCAAATTTTAAATAGCAGAAGAACCATCTGTGAGCTCTTCACTGTTCATTTTTGTCCAGCGCCAGTTTGGGAAAGATTTCCTTGCTCATGTCAGGCTGCCACAAGATAATGTCTTTGCCCTTCTTAGCGACTAAGGAAGATAAGGCTAACAGAAATTACACGAGGCTGACAGAAATGATAAGTCTATTGAAAAGTTATTAATTTCCTATTTGTGATGGTTCTCCCATCTCCTTTTTAATTATTACACAAATGTCAGTTGACTCTGAGGGGAAACAAACTACTCTAAGGTTTGACTAGCTCCTGCAGGATCAACATATTCCTTCCTATATAATGGCTACAGAATGTAAGGGGAGCATCAGGCAAACAAATGGAAAGGTTTCCCATATCTCAGCAGCTACATTACCATAGCAAAGTCACAGACCTGTAACGATGTTCCTGATGGGTTTTACAAGAGCATTGAAGGCAGAAACTTCAGGCTGCCTGTGTTCCCACATTGGCTGCCAAATAACAAGGCCACTAGCCAACCGGAATGTCAGGTCGGACTCCTAAAAAGAAAAACATGTTTTTCCAGTTGTTTCCAGTCTATGAAGACTGTAATTTCTCCGATGCACAGAAATAAGTGATACCATGAACAGTTGTCCAGTCAGTATATGCTAACTCAAGGGCTACTGACAATACTCAGCAGGCTCAACACATGTCAACTATGGCTAGTAAAAAATCATGGGGAAATTTCAGTACAAAAATATACAAATTTTTTTTCAAATGAAATTTCTATTCCAGTTAATGAACACTGTTTTTCCCAGGACATTAACCTGTAATAGAAAAGGCAATTCCTCTCACAAAGTATCCCTTTTAATTATACATAACCACTTTACGTTTAGCATTCAAGCTCAGCTTTAGGATTTACACTCTAAGACTTGAACTTCTTCCTCAAACGAATAAGAATACTAAATATTAAAGCTTTACTTAGAAACTGAGGAAACATGTAACATTACTATGAAGTAGTGGTATACGTTACTGTTGTTATCATTAGCATTGATAGTACCTGAACTCTGTCAACACATAGAGACACTGGTACTACTTACACTTGTGCTATCGCTGTTTTACATATGCAAGCAGCTAAAATCATATAAATTAGTACACAAGTAAATCTTAGCAGGATCAAGGTGCAGCTATGCACTTACTTGACCTAAGGTCAGATCTACATTAGGAGACATAGATGTCACTATAGCCCCAGCTATCCCTGTCTGGCAAACAAACATGGTAACAGCAGTTTTGGTGGCATAGGTGCACAATGCTCTCCTGTTGACATAGCCCCAGGTGCCTTGGCGGTTGGAATGGATGATGCAGACAGAGCTAAAGGAAGGGCAGGAACCAATTTGTAGCTCTCCAGTCCTTCTATTCCCTACCCTCTGTTAGTGCTCTCTCATCATAATCAACTCACAAGCTTGATTTCATTTACTGTTTTTACTAATAGTGACTTGCAAGGCTTTTAGACCTGGTAGCAGTAACACTGCATTTTCACTTTGCACTCCTAGCTTGTGGTGACGTGCCAGCACCTCTACCTGAAGCTATGCAGTTACAGAATTACATGCATCCCCCAAAGCCTGATTTAAAAACACATTGCTCAAGACAGAAATTCTCCCAGAAGTTAGGAATTCAATAGTTTAGGTCTGTCTATGCAAACATGTGTCATCTTCTTTGATCCCATGCATTATTTCAGTTACCTGATCAGGTAGTATCCTTCCCCTGAGACTTACAAGTGACACACAGAGGACAAAGCTCACTTAGTGGACCAGTTACATCGTTCACTCATTTAACTCTTTTCCTGCATATCGTTTTAATGACAGAAATGGGCATGTTCTAATGGCCTCTTCAATGTTCATCACCACAGTATTCCAGAGATCTCAGAGATTTTCAAGGTAAACTTGAGGTACTGTTATTAACCTCATCTTGTAAACGACACGCCAGAAAGATTTTTATGAAAAATTGGAACTCCAGTCTCTAATAGCAAAGGTCTACCTCCAGTTTCATTTAATTTATTCAAATGGCAGCCTGCATTTTTTGTATTGTGCCGGGAAGAATTCAGTATTTCTTCCTGTCCTGTCCCACTAGCCTACAGAGAACTAGCAAACAAGTATGAAAAATTTGGGCTGAATAAATTTAACACTACTGTACAGGAACTCAGTAGCAGAAGTAGAGAAAGAATCTAGTTCTCCAGTCTTGCTTTTACCTGCCTTAATCAAAAGATTATCCTTTCTCTCCTGTTCCTTCCTACCTTCTTCAACTGTTGCAGCTTAGAAGGCGGGATGAGAACAGATAACAGCCCCATTACTTTATGACTTTAAAGTCCTTTTTTCAAGGACCTACTCTTTTCTGAGGCCTAACTGGAAACATAAAGGCTAAATGGCAGCTTCCCAGAGGCAGGAGTCAGTGCATGCAGAAAATGTCTTTTCATCATATCACTCTGCAAAGCTGATGCACTCAGCATAAAATTAACAGAGGAACCCCAGTAGACAGGAGGCCTGCAGCCTGCTTCATACTTCCGAGCAAAGGAATGCTCCATGGCCTTTGCCACTGCCATGCTTATAACACCGTCCTGGTAATTAGCATCAAGATGATTAGTAATGACAACAACAAATCCTAGTGGCAGCCCCAGAGTGGAATTCCTGAAAATCTAGCAAGGCTTTTCTGAGCAATGGTTGAGAATCACTGGAGCAAGTTAAAGCTCACTGTCCTTTCCGCAGTTTTCAGTATCCCAGAGATACTGAAAACACAGGGGCCACAGATCTTTGGCATTCCCAAAGGCTAAAAATGGCTCACTTTATAGTTTTTTGTCTTTGTGCCTGCCTCATGCTGTGGTGATTGTTCATGTCACTGGAAGGATTTCTTCACAATGGCAGCAATATTCTACCAGCTTGGTAAAACATTGCCAGTAGTATCCCAGTGTGCACTGTAGGCTGAATTAAATAACAGTCACAAAGGCAGACTCATTCCTTTCCTGCTCAGAGCTGTCTCCACACAAGAACCCCATCAGTGTACAACTTACTTTAATCCTGTGGATGAGGGGAGCAAAGAGGAACACAAATAGCTCTACTGTGGCCATGGAATTCTGGAAGAACTTCCTTCTGTTATTCTCCTCCTCATCAGTCATGACGCTGGGCCGGGGATGTGCTGGTGATCCTTCGTTTTCAGCCTGGTGCATAAAGGCACTACTGCTCCCTCCCCAGCTAGAGCCTCTGTCTCCTCCAAACCGGTCATTGCTGCAGTCTTGAGGAGCCTCCAGCAGCATCCAGTGAAGAGTGTGAAGAAGCTTTGTTTCAGCTACTCCAAGCTTATCCTGATGCCCTGTGTGGAAAAATGCATCACAACACCTCACAGGGTTTCAATAAATGATACTGTTGAGATTGTTTCAGAGTTGCACTGGAGGCTGGACATCCAACTCCCAGAAAAGCATTTGAAAATTTAGAATTAACAATTAAAAGCACGAGTATTCTGTTTAATTATGTTTGAAATCTCCTAAATCAGAAGGCTCCAATTACTTCACAGCATTTGGAGTTCAGTCTCTGCAATGTCAGCCACAGGGCAGGGACAGCAGCATGGACATAGAGTGGTCCCAAAAGAAACTAACTCAACAGTCTTGTCTTTTTGACTTTGTTGAATAAGACAAAATGCCAGTGAGCACTGCAAGGTGCTCAAGTTGTATCTTGGTAATGTTCCCTACTGGCATGTCTCAGGAAGCAAATTCCTGCTGAAATCACTGGAGAAATCTGTACAAAAGTAAGTAAAGTAAGCTGGATTTGGATTTGCCTCTCTGTTTCTGAATGACAATCTGTTGAGAGCCACATGCATTGGTCTAAATAAAAAGAAAAATAGGAAGAAAAAACCCCCCAAACTGAAGATATTAAAAGTTCCTGCTGCAACTGACCACTGCAGCATGCCTTGAAAGAAATACGTTTTCCTTCAAGGAACTCATGCCTGCTGGGTGTTAAAGTTCTCTTACTGCTGGTAAATAACTAGCAAAATGTTACTGAACTACTCCGACTCTTTAGCTCATCACACCACTAACTTCACTGGGGAAGCTTTCACAGATTACCATTCTATAAATGAGAAAGACAGTCGTCAAGAAAGACAATCCCCTGAAGAAACTAACTAGAATTCTAAGGATTTAGACTATGTTGGTATCCTGATCAGCAATCTGTTGTATTTTAACTGATAACTTCAGTAATGGAAAACAACCTCACATGAGAACTAACCTAGCTTATTCCGGTTGGAGAGCAACGTTGCAGTGCAGTGCAGCACATGAGGGAGCGCAGCTTGGACAAGTTCCCAGCGAGAAATGCTCTGGATGGCTTCAGAGAGAGCTGGAGAAAGGCCATGCAGCTTGTTTTCTACTAAAACTCTTTCAAAAGACTGAAAGTAAGAACAAAGAAGAAAAGACATTGTGTCTATTTCTGCACATTCTTTCCAGTACATGAACATTCTGTTTTAAAACCCTCTAATCTCTAATTGTATAACTACAGCACATTTTATAATATTTTTCCTGAAAAATACAGACCATAACTAAAGCTCAGTAGACATATGGACATACATGACTAAGAAATTAATGGACCACGCAATATATTTTCTGCAGTAGAAGAGAATTGAAGCAAGTATCATCTGTATATTAGTAAGTGCTGACATCAAGCCAGACTTGCAGCTGTGCTGAGTAAAGCCAGTAATCCTGTTAGAAGTCACAGGAGCTAGGAAAGCCTGTATTTGTGGAGCTGAGTGCTGGATATTCTTAAACACACATGCTCTTTCAGTTTAGTGTAACATAAAGGGCAACCCACTATAGGCATACAGGCCTTAGGAAGTGTTTTCACACTCTGTCACAAAAAATTATCAGTGTACAAAATTTCTTTGTCGAGCTATGATGTAATAGTTTTGTGAACACTTAACTGAGCTGATGGCTGCAGCAAGTTCATTATTTCCACGTCAAGCAACACAAAATAAGGCTATCTGTCTCTGAAATCCCTAAGGAAGCTCCTTATTGCTAGTTGCTCCAACCGTTTCAAAAAAGTGTTGCTCTGATCAGATACAAAGATCTCATTATAGGTCACAAGTGCAGTTATATTCCTTCACTGAAGTACCTATAGCAAAGGTAATGACAGTGCATGTCCTTGCCATAAACCAGCTTAGCCCCATGGCTACCTATTTGCTCACATGCTGTTTCACCAATTTTATCAAGCTCTGGGCAAACAAGTAACTGTTGCCCAAAAGATGCTTCAAAGGCCTTCACTCCAGATTCATAAAGCTTATCCTGCAACACTAGTCATGTCAATTTTTTCCTGTAAAAAAATTGAGGGCAATAAGAATAGACTTAGTTACAAAGAAGAGCAAAATGAGCATGTCAAAACAAGCTCTCCTGAATGAGCAACCACTCCCAAGCACGGCATTCTAACATGTAGTAACAGGCACTCTCCTGCCTGTCCCAGCAGCTCGGCACATTTTTTCTCTTGATTTGTGGCCCTGTTTGCTGGTGTGGGCAGACATAGGCTCCTATACCAAGAGGCCAGGTATTCTGATGCTGTATTGTAGTTTTACGGTATCCAGTTCTGCTCTGGCCAGCACAGAGGCACAGAAACACACATCTATCCATTATAGAGGACTAAGACTATGCCAGCAAAATGAACCCTGAAATACTGACAATAACCATCAGAGCTACCAACAAATATCAGTGTGGAGAAGGTCACACTGCCCACCTATTAGAAACCCCAGGTTACAGTCAGAAAATGTAATACACTTTCGTTATGGACCAATGGCTGAAATTGGAGGGCATTTGCTGTAGTATGTGGAAAAAATACAGGTTTCCTGAGGATTTGTCAAAAATCATGTGCAATGGATCATATTTTCAGCAATCTGTGGTTCTTAGCACCAGGAGTGGATACCCTGCCCGCCAGGGAAGGGATGCTTCAAGTCACTCTTACAGCAATCTGCTGGGGGCCACAGCATCTGAAAGGAAAACAGTCTTCTCTATTTAGTCCTATCAGTTCAGTACTGGAGGCAAAATGAAGGGATAGCTGATGCTTTGAAAGCCTGGACAGGCCAGCGAGCAAAGTACCCATCATAAGGCCTGACTATTCCGTCAAGTCAGGATTCACAGTAGCACTCTGAGAGTGCATTAGTATAAAGATAACAGAGGTTTAGAATCAGTATCCCAGTCAAGGGATTATTACATAACAAAAGAGGGGAGCAAAAGCAGCAAAGTACCCCCAGAAGCAGAACAAGAGGTGCATGGTTACAAATACCACAAAGTTTGAAAGAGCCAGTGAAAAACATGAGGTTTTACTTATTTTTGTCAAAAGGGGACAGGGACCACTCCTTACTCATTGCTCCAGCCCACAAACTCCTGTTTCCACTCATCCATCAGCTTTGGGGCTAACTGAATCCTTCATTCAGCCTAGCCAAGGCTCTACACAAGCCAAAAGGAAGGTCAGCATAGAGGTAAGTGGTTCCTACCAGATTAGTGAGCTGAATTAGCTCACCAAAAGGCCTGCCAAGCACCAGTGCTGACCTAGGTTTATTGAATTCAATGATCTTACCTCCAGTACAAAAGCCAAACCATAAGCTCACACTTTATTAGAGTTGACAAAGTTATTCAATCTGCAGGGCAAGGGGAGAAAAAAAATCACTGTGAGCACCGACACTACTCTGAAGTGTGACAGAAGACACGTTGTTCCCCGGCTTTTCATTCAAGGTCTCATTCTTGGGTACTTCAATGGCATCAGGTAGAAAGTTTCCCGGCAGTTGCTGTCTGCAAGCTCTGACCCACAGTCTGCGTGCTTCAGGAACGCAAGAGGCAACTGAGGAGTTTGCAATTATATCTCTAGATTAGGCTTGTATTTATCACAACATTTTGGGCTTCTGAACCCTTGTGAAGATTTCCCTGTGTGGTCAGCCACCAGATTCTTCTGTTCTTTCCTGGCCTGAGCAGAAAGCTAAATATTTCTGTACCACAATGAAAGATTAGCTTCTGGAATAGCTTACGTGACACAAGCATCTGAGACAGAAGTACTGTATGTTGCCAGAAAAATACAAACACAAAAGCTGCTCTGTGGAAACCACTGAGTGTCCATTTCTGCTACAGGCACTGCCTGGTACAAAACTCCTACTGTGGATGTACTGTCAGCACACCATCTAATTGGCACTAAGCCCCACACTGATAACTGTCACAAGCAAACGAACAGGAACGTGCAGTTCTTTGGACAAGCGTTCCTGTGGAATTTGCCTGGAGTTCTCCATAAAGGTGCAGCTTCTCTCTATACCAGACATTCAAGATGCAAGGTCCTGTGTTGCTCCTGGAGAGCCTCCTTTTTGGTCTGCTATGGCTCTACTCTTTCAGGACCTGCTCTAGGGAATATGTAGACACTGGGGCAGAAGACCTAATTTTCACCCCACATGAACTAAGCAACTGCTGCTACAGCTGAGAGGAGTTCCATGCTTAAATAAGAAGGCTGAATGAGAATGTCTGAACAAGCTCCCTGTAAGTGAGCCAGAAGAGAGATACTGTCATGCTATGGGTATATCTAGAGCCACAGCCTCAGGGCTTAGGGCTGCAGCTTGGCTAAGAAAACAGCTACCTACTTATAGCAGGCTTGTTCATGCCTGCAACACCCCCCACACACCAAAGGCAGATGAAGAACATCTGCCAAGGGGATAGTGAGGGAAGTCAGTGACTTGGCTGGAGAAACAGTCCCTTTCAGCAGTGCTGTGTGTGTGTGTTCAGCTCCCTCAGGACCACTTACACAAGCATTTTTCCTTTTAGCCTGGTGGTGACAGCTGTTTTCACAGGGAGTGGCAGCCAGCCTTGTCTGGCTGCCTTCCCACTGCTGCTGTTCTCCTTTTACCTTCATCTCCACCAAGAACCAAAGGCACTGCCAAATACCGTGTGACCAGGATCTGCCGGTGTGTCACTGTCTGCTCTGTCCTGTCCTTCTTGTCTAGGCATCTTCAGGCTATCTGTTCCCATTCCAGCAGCATTCTGGCTGGGCTTTGTCATGGTTGCCTAAACAGCTTTGCTTGAGTTGCATGAACTTCCCCTGCCCTAAGCCCAGGGAAGCTGTACCTGCAGTGAATTGCCTAAGGCAGGAAGAGGTCAGCCAGTGGTTGACAGAGGGTGCCCAGAGGTTCCCAGAGGTTGCCAGGGGTTCCCAGACGTTACCTTGGGAAGCTCAGCACCTCCTGTTATCCTCTCAGCAGTGCCAGGGAGTATCCCAACAGGATTACACATGAAGAAAAAAATAAATAAAGAGCAGGGCCCAGTTCTTAGCCCAGTGCTTGTACAGAAGGACCGTGGCAGAAACACGGACAAATGGTTAGTGCTTCTTGAACTGGACTTGTGTCCTTGGTGGGGACCTTACCGCCCTGTCATTCCAAAGCTCAGTCTGCATCATGGAGGAAAGCTGAGACCACTGCGGAAGTCACTTCAGACTGACTGGAAAGACCTGGAAGTGCAGGCAGAAAGTACTGTCTGTCTGGGGCAGGTCCACTGAACAAGGAAGAGTTCCTAGAAAGGTCTAGGAACCTCGGAGTTCCTAACACAAGGGATGGTAAGACTCCATTATTTACTAAACATAGCAATACTATAAACATTCACAAGTAATGAAACGCAAATGCGAAACATTTTACTTATAAAAATTTAGTTTTCTGTAACCATGTCCACAGCTGGATAAATAAACATGGCCTTTTTCTGAACTTTACTCTGTATCTATACTTTAATTACTCATAATAACAAAATATGTAATTACATTTTCAAAAACAAGCAAAAAACAAACAAACAAAAAACCCCAAACAAACGGTTTTGGTTTGAGATAAATTTGGAGGAAAACGTCTGAAATGAACATCCCTCTGCTAGAAGGCAGATTTCAGCAGCCCCTTCCCCAACAGGGTCAGAAAGAAATTCATCGGTGGAAAGTGAAAAAAAAAAAAGTTGTTTATTTAACAAGCAAAGTGCATGTGGGCATGGAAAAAAGAATGATGTTAAATAATAAAACCTCTCCCTGTGGAGAAAACCTGGTAAATTCAGTCCTTTGTAGGCATGGCTCTGCTCTCTCTTTCTGGAGTTCTCTTTTGGCATGGGCCCCTCCGGGCTGCAGCATAGGGCCTCCCAGTGATGTCCTGGTGTTGCTGAACAGTCCAGAAGAGAAGATGAAGAAGCCAAAGTCCCAGGGAAAAAAACCCCTTTCTTGCCTTAGCTACCAGGCTATCTAAAAAGCAAAGAAGTTTAACTCAGTCTCTCTCCTGAGAAACAGAGCCGAAAGCTGGTTAAAAGCAGGAAGGTGCTTTTCTCGGCTCTGTAGCAGCAGCAACGCAGGGGAGTGTATGTGTCCTTGAACACAAAACCACTCAGCTCTTTTTTTTCCCCTTTCTCTTGGACCCAGCCTAAAGACACAGAAAGGCACAGGATTCATGTCTGGCATAAAGTAGGCGATAGGGGATACATCATCATAAAGTCACCCCAAGACACAAACAAAAAAACCCAAAGAGAAAAGAGGGAAACTTTGAATTTGCAGGATTCTCCAGAAAACATTTGAGTTCTTCCATGGCCAGTGCAATCCAGAGTAGAAGAATTAAAACATATCTTTGAGTTACTTACCATCACCCCAAAACTGCATTAGCTCTGTACAGCACTCACATGGCATTCCTGTGAGGTCATTTACAGCTTTGACTCATGCACATTAGGAATGGCTTTGTGTCAGGGCAGAACAACTTCAGAATGGGGAGGAGGAAGAACATTAAATCCAAATTGAGGCACAAACATATTTAGATGTTGTTAGACAATGTATGGGGGGAGGGTATTTATATTCAGCTTAAAAGCTATTATTCATAGACCAATTGAAATAAGCGTGGAAGTGTGATGGTTCAGGTAAAGACAAAAATACAATGAAAGGGCAAGTTTTTTCCTCAAGTATTATTGTCTAAAGCAAAGCTGAAAGAAGCAATACAATATGCTCTTGCAGACCAGATGCTGTACTCACTGAATCTCAGCCTCCAACATCTGGTTCCTCAATGCACAATATGCAGCAAGTTTAGAGCCGAGAATAATAATAGAATACTGCACAACTTTGTGTCATATGCATTGCCAGACAGTTAACAGGCTACACACATGCCTACAACAATTCTGGCTAGAGATTATAAAAGGACAGATCATGTAACAGGTGCACAGTATTTTTAGGCACACTAGTCAATACAGAGGTGCTAGATAGTCAGCAGGATGTTTCAGAAGACAAGCACCTGTCAAGTTCCAGAAACCCTATCTCACCCATGCACTCAGCACTCTGCTGCCCCAGTGCCTTCATAGAGAAGGCACAGAGAAGGAAGCTCTGTCCCTCTATCCCATAGTAATAGGTACGAGCCCACAGATGAAGCTCCAAGACATGGCTCCTGCACACTGCCAAGGCTCCTGGTAAAGGACATAAGGCAATAAGCTCCATTTTCCAGCCTCTCAACAACCAGAAACTGTCAGAGGGCATTAACCTGTGATGAGGCATGTGCTAGAATTGAAATACATTTTACTCACCAACACACTAAGCCAGCACTCTTCTATCTCTATTTGGTATCTAGCAAAAACCCTGAAAAATTTATGGATTTCTTAGAAGAAAATGATTCAGCAACAGATAAAGCTTCTCCAGCTTAATGTCTTGTGAGAAGGAAGTCAGAAAATTGCTGCAGAGTGATCTATGAACTTTAAACTATTAAGATACATGTCCAAACCAAATTTTTCTATTCTGTCAAGTTTGGCTGCAACTGACTAATGTATTTTAAGTAATCCAAAGACCAGCAACTGTTGCCCTGGGTTTTGCTAAGCCTTCTGTTTTTAACCTTGGAGTCAGATTCTTTCACACAGTTTTATGTAAATAATAGCCAATGCTTACTTAATGGTATTTTCTGTTTTTCATTCCTTTTGTGATAAGAAAAGTTTGATGAACATCTTTCTTCTCCAGTGGAATTGAGAAGGAAGTGACATGTCCTCCAATCCCTTGTGGAGTTGGGACGTATATAAGAATGTGAGATATGTCAATAATAAAGGTCATTCCCTCCTTTCTGCTAAACCTGGCAGGTGTGAGAGCGTCTTTATTGTGTCTTCCCAGACACAAGCAACCATTCACGGAATTCTGAAATTCTCTAGATACCCATCTTATTTGAACTTGCTTCATGCCTTCCCTTCCCCCCCACCCCCCTTTTTGGCAGTAACTTGAGGCTTTATTTGAAGTACATTTAGAAATAAGAGTTATTTTTATCTGCATAATAGCCTCTCCTTAATCATGCTGATAAGATATGCTCTCTCTAATTTCCAGTAGAAGTGTTTCCCATCTTGCACAATGTTAAAAGTATTGTTCAAAGCCTGTTAGTATTGTTCAAATTTTCATATTTTAAGCTTGAAAAACCTTCAGCAATCGCAAACTGAAATGACATCAATCTCATGCAAAAGAACATCCACACAGGATGAACTGCAAGGTTAGACCCAGATTGTTATAGCTCAGTTTGTCTATGTCACTATTTAATTACTATGGTGTTACAAATGAATTATTTATTACTAATATCCAAATAAATTCTTTTTGTTGTGTCTTAAGATGGACATGATGTGCAGACTTTCTAGATGGGAATAATTTCAAATCTTTCATGTGACAGAAGTACAAAATGAAGCTGAATGGACTAAATCCACTTCTGGTGTAAGCTGAGAAGCTTGCTGATCAGCCTCTCTGGTCAGATTGATTCGCATGAAAATTAGTTACCAACAAGAGTTGAAAAAGAGACACATGTACATACCACACAGGAAGCTTCATATTGTTTCCCCAGTTTAGGTCTTAAAAATGCACTGAAAGAAAGGAGAAGAGGCATCAGAGACCCAGTACATCAAAGTGTACTTTTCTTAGTTATTTTTAGGATTTTTCTCATGTCAGAAGGTTGTCAAAAGGCTGAGAAACTTAATATAAAGGAAGACAGAAGCCAAAACTATGTTCAGATACCTGTTGATGACGTCTGATAAATGCTGTTATCTTTTCCAGAAGAAAAAGTGCCTACCCCAATATGTCAAGAGGCATTTAATTCAGCCCACAAGTTCCCAGGGATAAAATCTTCCATCAGGCAATTTTCAGCCATTTTACCTCCATGAAAGATTTGAAACATATTCTGTTTTAAGTTTGTTAAATATTACTGAATTTTGCCTTGCCTCTATTTTAAGCCAAAGATCCACGTGCCAGCTCTGTATTACATACTTTTTTCACAGCTGCTGGTGTGGAAGGCTTATGGTGAAGTGCAGGCCTGTATGCTGTATGTAGAGAACACCTACCCTCTGCTATCATTCTCCTCCAGAATGAGATCAGAGTAAATATTAAAAAAATAATCAGGTCACCTTATTGCAGGAGGGGATTTTTTTGTTTGTTTTTTTATTTTATTTTGATGGACACTGACTGTGGCATAAGGGGATTTTGTGACTGAGGCCTTAAATTAGAGCCACAACCTTCAAATCTTTCAACCTCCCCCACTGTCCCCACAGTGTTTTCAGTTTAGAATTCTATTAGGACAGGAGACTGACAGGATTCACAAGGAACATAAAGCCCCAGCCATACATTCAGCTAACCCCTCACACATCTCCAATCCCTCACTCTCCAATGCTGTGAAATAAGATGAGACTTTGACATATCTGTTTGCATGTCGACCTCTCAAAGCATAGATTACATTTCCAGGACGGCTGCAAATACAGACAGAAGCAAAGCTGCAGGTCTGGCGCAGCACTGGCAGATGTTGTTTCTGGCACAAGAGCTCTGTGAGTTCTCTTAAAAGACAGGGCATAGGGGGCAGGATGGACGGGATGGGGAGCATGGAAAGGGAGGAAGGGAAAGGTGCATAGAGAAACACAGACATGGATGCTTTAAAGTCAAATCAAGAAGCTGACTGGGACTGCCACTGCCTTGATACCTCCTCCCATACCCGATACACACAATTTGCTCTATACTGAGTGCAAAAACCTGTTTTTTTCACGCCTTCATGTTGCAGCTGCAGCAATAACTGCATCCTACCTGCCACTGGGCAGCAGCTGGCCCGCACCCACCTCCGCACTTCCACTGCCCTGTTGCAGCTGTATCCCAACTGCCCAGGGCTTGCTGCTCTTACCTGGTTTGCCTCCATAGGAAGGTCTGGATGGGCAGAGGGATGCCACGGCCACTCTCCTGCTCCTGGCCCTCTGAGCTTTTCCTTTTCACCATGATGCTGATGACAGCTGCTGCAGTCTCAGGAGACACACAGGTCGGGATCTCCCATGGCTGGCTCTCGCTCTCTGCAACTCTTTACCCTCTCCCCTCCATTCCCTGCAGCCCACCCCTTCGCTCAACTCCGCTGGTGTAAAATGGCTGCAGAAGGCAGGGAGGAAATTAGGGGAGCGAAGATGTCCGCGTCCTTCAGCTTCCTCCCTGCCTTCAGCACCTCCCTCTGTGGACAGCTCCCCGTGCCCAGAGCCTAGAGCGGGCGGGCGGTGACAAGGGAGGGAAGGCGGGCGGTGCGGAGGCGGCGGAGGCACCGCCCCGCCGAACTTCCCGCCCCACGCCGGGAACAACAAACCCCGCAGCAACAGGGCTGCCTCTCCCCGTCGCCACTGCCACTAAGTTTGGAAGCCTCGCCAGTCCGCAGCGAAAGGGATTCGCAGAGCATCCCAGAACCTGCCGGGTCGGGAGAGCAACTTCCTCCCTCCACCCCCTTTCCTTTACCCCACCCCGCTTCCCCGGGCCGCCGTCCCTCCTTCCTTCCTTCCTTCCTTCCTTCCTTCCTTCCTTCCTTCCTTCCTTCCTTCCTCTTT